>VZRJ01010330.1:616778-656077 GCA_013397565.1 Ptilonorhynchus violaceus
TTCTCTTGAATTTTTTTTTTCCTAAACTTTTGGGACAGCGAGAAGAGCACCCAATGTAGGTACAGGACCTAGGAGACAGCGACCATAGTACTGGCTGAAGGAAAAGAGAGGCGTTTTCTTACCCATTGCTGTTTTAGCCATGCTGGGATGTGCAGCTCTCAGAGGCGGTGAAGGCAAAGGGGTCCAGCTACAGCAGTGGAGAGAGGGAGAGAAGACTGAATAAGGCACTGAGTCAGCAGAGTGGGGCTGTGCAAGAGAAGGAGCAAGAGGCAGGAGCCCATGAATAATTATCACTCTTCTACCCAAGCAGATTGGCTCGAGAGGTCCCCTGACATGACTCCTGCAGAGCCAGAATCTCTGGGCATTAAATATTGATCCACCAATGGTGCTGGAGTACAAAGTGCCAGAATGCAGTTTGAAATGGAAATCAGTCCTTGGATGCTTCTCCCCCCTCGGTCTGGCGTTAATAGTACATTCCATGTCAAATGTTTTATGTCTTACATGAAAAAAGCCTATTGGTGTTGAAGGCTCTGCTGTTGCTACCTGTAAAACACGCACAAATTCATTTCAACATATTTTATTCCAAAGACATAACAAGAAAAGGGACCATTGCAGGGAATTTCGTAAACCATTTCAGTAAAACAGCTACTCAGATTATTTTTGCCTCCTGCAAGGGTACACAGATATCCTATACAATTGTTTTATACTGAATGTTTCTGCATGTTATTACCTGTTTTAGTGTCCTCAGACCTAACCTTGATCATGTTGAACTCTCCTAAACCTTGGGAAATGGCAGCTGGACCTGTTTACACTCTCAAAGAGTTCTGGAAATCCAAAACCAGGACAAATGTGGAAAGAAGTCAATAACTACTTCCCTGATGCACTATGATAAGAGCCACTGGGAACATGCGAGCTTGATTCCCTTGAATCCCTCAATTCCCTTGAAAGTGTGCAGAATGGGGTATGATATGGTTGTTACATGAAAGGAGATGGACACGTTCTAAGGATTCCCTACACTAATTTTAAGGATTCTTGTTCCCCAGCAAGAGGAAAGCCAGTGACATAACTGACAACCGCTATACAAACGTGGTGGAGGTTAACTGCAATCCTTGTTACAAACACGGCAGTGATGGGACATGTCTGTACACCTCCTAGGCCTGGAAGCAGTTGCCAGCGTAGAGACGCCAGTATCCTAGATCTTGGCACAAAGAGAAGAATGTTCCACCTTTACCTTCTCATCTTTACACTGTCTGGCTGGAGCTCATTTGCCTCTCCCAGGAGAAAACTGGCCTTATTGTTAAGAGCTTGAGGTGATAACAGACTCCCACACTGCTTGCAGGCAGGGCATAGGGCAATTTTTTGGCTTGAATTTGGAGGACACTACTTGTAGATTTGTTTCGTGGTGTGTGTATGGGTGGGTGGGAAAAACAGGAAAGCAGGCACAGATCTCCAGTGTGGATGAAGTTGGGTTCTCTTAGAGCAAACAGGGCATTGGCACCATTCTTCTTCCTTCCGTGGTGCTGTTTGCAGCTGCTCAGGTCACGCTGTGTGTCATCGCTGACTGTGGTGCTCTCACTCTGTGTGTGCTTCCCTAGAACAGGTAACTCAGATTTATGCTCCTCAAGCTTCCTTGAGGTCAATAAACAGCATCTTTGAGTGAAGCAGCACCTGGAGCATGAGCGTGAGGTTAGCTTTCTCTTTTGAGACACTAATGATAATTTCTGAATTGTAGAAATTAGGTTTTTTCTTTAAATGAGAATAGTAAAGTCTAAAAGTGAGTTTGGGGAGAGAAACATCCCCGTGCACAGCATGTGAGCTGCGGCAGGGTAGACGGCGTGATAGCTCCCCGCCGAGGCGGCTCTGGCTCGCGGGCAGGGGGGATAAGACAGGTGTGCCAAGACAGGTGTGCCGGGATGCGGGGCCGGTCCACCTTCCTGAGAGGCCCTGCCCGCGCAGAAGGCAGGAAGGCGGCCCCGGGACCCGGCGACTTCCTTGTATTTTTCACTTCTGGGCCTTCGGTTCTGTGGCTGCGTGAGGGGGTTGGGTGAGCAGGGCACGGGATTGTGCCTGGATGTCTGTAGTGAGAGGAGCTTATTCCCGAAAGGAAATGGTGAGCAACGACGCACTGCTACGCATACAACTGCGGCCTCGCCCCAGCCGAGCGGCTCCCAGGCCCCCGCTACCCGGGCAGGGGTGGCGCGTCCCCGGGCGGGGCGGGCGGAAGGTTCCTGGGCGCTCTCCGTGGTGCTGGAGGCTGTGGCGCTTCCCGGGGCAGCTGCAACCCGAGCGGGACGGGTGAGCGGGATGGGGGACGGACAGGCAGGGAGGGGCCGGCAGGGAGTCGGACTGGGGGCGGGAGACAGGCAGGGCGGCGGGGACTGAAGGAGGAGGGGGCAGGCAGGGATAGGTGCGGCTGACCCCGGCCCCGCTGGCCCGGCAGCCGCAGCGCGGAGAGGGTGAGGGTCGTGGTGCCGACCCCGCCCGGCCCCGCCGCTCCCCGTGGCCCTGCTGCCTTCCCGGCACGGGGCGGCACCGGGGCTCGGCTCCGCGGGGCTCAGCTGCCCGGGGAGGGACGTGACACCGGGGCTGTGCTGACACAGTGCATTTCTGCTCGGCTCCCCATCCCCCGCCCGGCACGCCCAATAGGCAGCGGACCCGCCCCGGCGTCTGTCTCTTCTGTTTAGTTCTGATGTTCCTGCTCTCCCAGCTAAAGCAGCGGCACGGGGCGGCCGGCAGAGCGGGAAGGCTCCCCCGCCCCTGAGGGAGGCACCTCGCTTCCCGCTTCCCCGCAGCCGCCGCAGTGGCAGCAACGCTTCTCCGCTCCTTTGGCCACCGGGAGCGGCGCCTCTGCCCGATGCCCGGGTGCTCCAGGCCGAGGCCGGGACTCCCTGCAGTTCTTTTCTAGGAAACTGGCGCGGATGGTCACGCCGGGGCGGGGGGGCGACGACGACAGTTCGGGTCTGCCCCAGGAAGCGGTTCCCGGGCTCCTGAGGCAAGGAGTGCCGAGACAGCGGTGCAAGAAATTGCTTGGCGATCACTGTCATGTCAAATCTTGGCATGTACAGGAGCAGTTACCAGACACCTCATACATCATTTCTGTTCCACTGACTGCCACATTTTGATGTTGTGTTTCACATAAATTTTACAGGAGCATGAATTAAGTTCCAGCATGTCCTATCAAGGCTAGGACTTGTTTTCTTTCACAGTCTGGGCCTTTTCTTGATTGACATTAAAATGCATTTGCAGTCCAGACTACCTACAGGTCTGTGGCTGTACAGGCTGTAAGAATGTGCTGCTGAGCAAAGCTCCCCTGAATTGCTTCTCAATAGCAGTGGGGCATAACTGTGGCTTTCATCTCATTTTTGTTGGACATTTCTGTGGCCATGGCCAGATCATTGAAAACCTTTTGTTCATTTCCCCCGCCTTTGTTCTTTTCTCCATTAGTTAGAAAAGATTTTACTTTTTACCCCATTGCAGACAAGGGAGAAGAGGAGGCAGTACTGGAAAAGAAAATGTTTGTGCAGCACTTTGAAGACAGTTGCTGCTAAATAAATGAACTGCATTGGCACTGGAATATGAATCACAGAGATGGGAATAGGTCATGAATCTCTTACTCTCTGCCTGTTTCTGCTGCATATTCTGGGAAGCTGTGCCACCTTGTTTAGTTTTCTTAAATAACCTGAAAAGTCAGCTTTTTTCTTACTGACTTTTGGGAGACTTGTTTACACTTAGCTTTTGTCATTAGGAAATGTAATGGACCTTATTTAGAGGAGCTGATTTTTTTTATTTGTTCCCCTCTACTTCTTCTTTAGGCCTTCCAGAGTGATTTCTTTTTGTGTCTATGCAATTTTAGAAAATTAGTTAGTAATTAGTTCATTATTAGTTTGTTTACATGCCTGTTAGTTTCAAACCCTCACCAAAACTTATGGTAAAAGATGTTCAGATTGTGTGATGAAGTCTTCAAAACTCAAAGAAAAATGGTGCCTATACAACCCTAATTACTCTTCCTATGCATTTATGTAATGATTGAGTTTTTAATTATACGCTCACACACTATTTTTTTCTCTCTACATACAAAGCAAGATGGATGGTACTCCCTTGTTGAGCACTATTTGATATATTATTTTCATTCTGTTCTCATAAAAGAGAACCTTGACACAGTTGTCTGTGTCCTTGAAAGCATGGGTACAGTAAAGATTTTCCTGCAGGAATGTTTGCCAGAATATTTTCCTAATGTGGGTGAAAACATCTTTTGTCTTGCCTTATTCTTCACAGCAGGTTAACCACAGATCAGAAGATGTTAGGATAGTTTGGATTTCAGTAAGCAGCTAAGCCCTGCATATTTTAATGTGAAATTTAGAGAGAGAAGACTGCAAATATATGCATATGTGATTTTCATAATCTTTGTAACGTTTTGGATTTTTTGGTAACTTTTTCTGAAATTTTCTGTAGAGCTGTATAAATATACCAAGCAGATGAAAACATTAGCTGTGTATTGAAAGTATAGGGAGAAAGAAAGAGCACAGTTATATATGTATGTATGACTGTGCCTTGTATCTGAAGCATGGTCACCATTTTCTTCCTGAATTATATCTTTCTTATCCTTTCATTTCCCTATGTAACATTCAAGTTATGAAGCAGTAGAGTGCCGTTATGTTCCCATTAGCATTTCTCCGCTTCTGAAATTGTGCTTTTTTTGTTGAGCATAGCCTATCTAAAAATCATCTTGTAAAAAAGCTTGGTAAGCCAGCTGCAAACAATGTCACCACGAGTGATTTCGGTTGCTGCTCGTTCCACACACACATTGGAATAGTGCAGCTTTAGTGCTTGCCTGGTTTCATGCAGGCTTTTATACTTGCACGGCTGCACATGGTGCTCCTTTCAGCAGCATTCAGGATCACCGTGGGGAAGCTGAACAATGGTATTATGGCATTTGTGGATTTATTTATTTTCATAGAAATCTGTAAGCAATGGTTTAATGCTAGCACAGGGATTGTACATAATGAGATCTCCCTCAACAACCTTATCCATGAGACGTGAGTTAGAGCTGTGCACGGCCACATGATGGGAGTGACTTGGTTGCACCTAGATCTGTGCTGTGCTGGAAATACATAAACCACCACAGGCCTGGTGGGGGAAGATCAGGCAAATTGAGGTGGAAGCCAATTATGTCATTCTGAATGAGGACAGCATGTGCATGAGACCATAAGAACTGTTGTGTAGAATCAAACCAAGAGGCCGTCTATCCAGTTGCCTGTAAATTGCATATCCTCCCCTTCCAAGGCCCTACCAGATAACAGGATTTTCTAGTCAGTGACATTCTTACGTTGGAGAAATCCCTCATCATCAGCTCTTGGAAAGGGCAGCTTGGAGGGGAATCCCAGTGCCTGTGGAACTGTTTTGGTCTTCTCATCCCGACCCGTCTCTGGGTTAGCCGTCACTGGGAAGCCTCCCCACATCCTTGCATGTGTTCAGCATGCTCACAGAAGTGCTGTTAGAGGTGCTCAGCTTGATGTTCCCCTGTGAATCCCTGCATTTGTAATCCTTTGCATCTCTCCTGCTGCCTTGTTTCCACTTCCATATTCCCTTGCTTCCTCTCCCCCCTGCCCCGCCAACTTCTTTCCTCTTCAGTTCACTGTTTGCAGGTAAAGTATCAATTTTTATTTTTGTTAAGGGATGAGCTTTTGCATTTCTCTGAAATGGGAAACCATGTAGGAAGAGCAGCCACAAGCACAGGCCAAGGAGTAGCAGCAGAGGGCAAGCTCCTGTTTTTCTACCAGTACAGGCACTTTGAGGCCTTCCTGTGTTCTGCGCACATTTACTTCCCTACCCTCTAGTAGTCCAGCCTCTCTTTATCCTCACTGGCTGTAGGTGAACCATGGGGGAAGGCTGAGAGTAGGAAAAGTCGGTGAAGTAACTCCCCTAGGGATCCTTCCAGCCAGTGGCTGCTCTCAGGAATGCCTGAGCCTGATACAGTTTTGATACTCAGTAACCCTTGACGAATCTTTCCCCTTGTACAGTATCCACAGTGTCTCATGGCAATTGGTTCCACAAAGCAGCTGCTTGCTATGTAAAGAAGCATCTTCTTTTGTTTATATTAAGCATGTGTCCTACCAAGACCTGTTATGTTTATCTCAATGTGGGATACTAAGCATTCTTTCAGTCCTAGAATCATAGGGTCCTTCTCACTTTAAAGTAGAAGGTAGTGGAGGGAAGAATGCCAGATCCAACTCTCCTTTTAAAATGAGAGAACTAGATGATGCAGGAGGAGTTAGATTAGGCTGATGGGGACCGGTGGCATCTGCTGCACCTGAGAAATTCACAGTGAAATTTTTCTAGAAAAACAGAAGTGCTGATGCCAATATTCAGCAGACTTAAAACACAAGTCATTCTAAGGCCAGGAAGCCCAGCTGGAAAGTGTCCTCCAAGTGCCCTATCCAAATGAGGTATATCCTGACGTTTCTGATTTGAAACATTCTCTGAACAGTAAAATGCCTCATGTAACATGAAGGCAGCAACAAAATCAAGCTGCAAAGTGCCTAATTCACTTTGCTCTCTCTCCGTTACTTCTTGCTGTGAGAAAGTACAGAGCTATTTTAACTTTCTTTTGCTCTTCTTTGAATTGACTAAATTTCTTGTCACTATTGGCTGGTTATCAGCTGTTTCATCATGGCTTTTGTCTCACACACCTTGGAGAAGACCAACAGGCCATTTGATGCTCCAGGTGTATTCTAGACCATTTTTCTCTATGTAGTCAGGCATATCCATAGATATATGTGTTGTAGGACAAAAAGTGTTAGTGTTGGCTGCCAAATGAAGATCCAGTTCTTGATTAGTAGGCTCATCATCTGTTCTTTCAGCAAATAAAATTTATTTTGACTTAGGGATTTAGCACAGTAAAGACAACAGATGATGATAAAGTAAAAATATGCTGAGGTTAGATAAAACAGACTTTGAAGATATTAGCTGGGTGA
Organism: Ptilonorhynchus violaceus; assembly: GCA_013397565.1. Lineage (NCBI taxonomy): Eukaryota > Metazoa > Chordata > Aves > Passeriformes > Ptilonorhynchidae > Ptilonorhynchus > Ptilonorhynchus violaceus. The sequence continues at coordinate 623,753 of VZRJ01010330.1, forward strand.
AATTCACACTTAGAATGAAACAGTAGGAGAAAATCACTTTGAGAATAAAGTGTAAGAGAACTTTTTAAGTTCTTGTTCTTAGTGTGTTAAAATGTTTACAGGAAATTTCATTTAACAACTGTTTTTGCTCATGGTTTTTCCAGGCTTCATTATCTTCATCTGACATTTTCAGTGTTGCATGCCCCATATTTTTTTTAGTGGTGTTTGTCTCATCTTTTGAGACTGAAAGGTGGTCAGGGAAATAGGAAAATGGGATGAACTAAATGCTAATTATAAAGAACACAAAGACAGGGTAACAACTGGAGTAATGAGGGAAAATGGGTACTGGCTGGACAAAGAAACTGCAATGAAGAAGCCTTTGGGAGTGCGGGTAATTAGGGTCACAGAAGCAGACAAGGGAAAGAGTGAGGTTGTGAGACAGGGCCTGGCATATGTTTGCTGAAGAGATGAAGGACAGGGATTTATGACATAATGTGGGGGGGTGGTTGCTCGGCAACCTTAATTTTGTCCCCATATGATACATGGGTGATCACATATTGTTTTTATGCGGGATTTCTGGCTCTGTGCAGGATGGACCTGCTCTGGGGATGTACTGAGGCTGTGCAGGAGAGACGAGTGATGCCCACATGGCTCCTGCCCCATTTATTGCTTGAGCCGAGAAGTCATTAATGAATGAAGGGAGGAGAAAGAAATGTTATGTGGTTGTAATAATGCACTCTTGCACGAAAGATACTTTTCCTATCTAGTGCTAGCATAGACACTTAAACCAGTTCTGTGTAGAACCTCTAATGGTCTAATAGCTTCTAATTATCTAATTTTTAATGACCCTTTTTAGAACCCTAAATCCAATTTGCTCAGCAATCACACCTGCAACTGATGCTGCAACATCTGTGTCTGAAATATTGTTAAATACTTTTAAATTACATCTGTAATGTCTCAGACATAAGATCTAGGATCAGCGAATACCTCTGCCTTTAATTTTTCTGTGCCTTCTTGCCCTGTATTTCAAACAGCAGTAGTACTTTTTTTTGCCGCTGTGAATTTCTGTGAAACTATATTAATTCGAATTTGTGCAGCACTCAGATGTTGAAGTGATGAGCCACACTGAGAAGCTCTGGAGAAAATTAATATTTCTGCCATTGTAAGGCAATTGAATAATGGGTAGTAAACAAAGCACAGGCCACACAGTGAGTTATGAGGTGAAAGCAAAGTATTGATTAACAGTTTGATGAATGTAGCATAGTGGTCCTATGCAAAAATACTAATTAAAGACTGTGACATAGATACAGGTTGTTATCACCTTTCTATAGGGTAGATTTCCAGGGAAAGGATTAAACAATGTACTGATGGCCATGTGCCTCTTTCTGTCTCTAGGCAGGGTTGCTTGTTTGGATAGTATGGAGCTTCAGGTTGGTGATGAGTACTTTAATGGCTATACTCCTTTTTAAATGTGTAGGATTCATGAGTGCTGAGGGTAGAAGGTAGTGGAGTTTTTGGAGGTTCTTGTCTCTCATGGAAATTTGTTCCCAACTATGTCCCATACAGTCACCACCTCTGAGTAGTGTGGTTAGGTACAATAAGAATGAACAGTATTTAGGTAGATATTTAATTTTTGTCATGGAAAACAGTGACAGTGCATTAACAGCTGTGGCTGGTTGGAGATTAAATAAATATCTCGAATGCTTCTGTTTGCAAGGAAAACTGTATTATAATAAGGGTTTACACTGGTAGGGAGTTATGGGCTTAGTAACTCACAAGAGAGAATAAAGAATAGTTTCCTTTTGTATTGACCTTTTGTTTTGATTATTGTTTTGCACAAAGTGGCTTCTTGGTAGTGTCTACTAGTAGGCACTATAAGTGTGGGTCTCAATAGGAATTTAGTTTTTGAATGACATAAAATTTCTCCTCATGTTTGTGAGTTCAGCTCTGAACTTACAAAAGCCAATGCACCACCTGAGTTCCAGCTCTGTGACATAGGTGATGGTTCTGCTGTCTGGTGCATATTTATTCTGTCCCCTTTTGTCTTTTCCTATTTTTATATGCAGCCCTACAAAGCGTGTCTGGTTCAATCCCATGTCACAAAGTGCCCCATCTGTTTTTGTCCTGTAGCGCACATGCAGAACGTGTTAAAAACCTGTGTTCCCAGCAGCTTATGCTACTTATGCTTTTTGCTTTGCATAGCTATTTCTTTTTTCATGTCTGAAGTTTGAGTGTAATCACTATGTTAAGAAGAAATGAATATTTTCCAGTAAATCTTCAGACAAAGAAGTAAAAGGGAGTCTTATTAAACCACAGAACTTGAAAAGACCATGAGCTATTATTCATATGAGCTAATTCAACAGCCAATTAAAGCAGTAACTCACTTTTATCTTTTCTAGGGCTGAAAAATTCCTGACCGACTTCTGATTTCCTATTCAATCAAATGCTATTAGATTCAAGTCATGTAAGAACTTTAGATGGAAAAAGAAAAGGAAAGGAAAGGGGAGGAAAGAGAAAGGAAAAAAAAGGGGAAAAAATCTGTCCACCTTTGTCAATGGCTCAATGGTACAAAGCCATTGTAATACCCAAGCATGGAAAACCACATTAGATGGAAACTTCCAGTTCAGCAGCTGAATGAGACTGACTGGGAATGCATTTTCATGCTTGTTTTTAAACTTTGATGCAAATTGTTCAAAAATTCTTCGAAGTGTATGAGTTTGGAGTGGACTTGCTGTATCGTATAATCACAGAATATGCTGAGTTGGAAGGAATCTATAAGGATCATTGAGTCCAACTCCCAGTGCTGCACAGGACACCTCAAGAGTCACACCATGTGCCTGAGAGTGTTGTCCAAACACTTCTTGAACTCTGAAGGCTGATGTTGTGACCACTTCCCTGGGGGGCCTGTTCCAGTGCCCAACCACCCTCTGGGAGAAGAACCTTTTTCTAATATCCAACCTAAACCTCCCCTGACACAACTTCAGGCCATTCCCTTCGTCCTGTCACTGGTCACCACAGAGAAGGAATCAGTGTCTGTCGTTCCTTTTCCTCTCATGAGGATGTTGTAGAATGCAACGAGGTCTCTCCTCAGTNGGGGCCTGTTCCAGTGCCCAACCACCCTCTGGGAGAAGAACCTTTTTCTAATATCCAACCTAAACCTCCCCTGACACAACTTCAGGCCATTCCCTTCGTCCTGTCACTGGTCACCACAGAGAAGAAATCAGTGTCTGTCGTTCCTTTTCCTCTCATGAGGATGTTGTAGAATGCAACGAGGTCTCTCCTCAGTCTCCTCTTCTCCAGGCTGAACAGACCAAGTGACCTCAGCCGCTCCTCATATGGCTTCCCCTCAAGGCCCTTCACCATCTTCATAGCCCTCCTTTGGACGCTCTGTAATAGTTTAATGTCTTTCTTACATTGTGGTGCCCAACACTGTGTGCAATATTCAAGGTGAGGCTGCCCCAGTGCAGAGCAGAGTGGGACAGTCCCCTCCCTCGCCTGGCTGGGGATGCTGTGCCTGATGCACCCCAGGACATGGCTGGCTCTCCTGGCTGCCAGGGCACCACTGACTCATATAAAATTTGCCATCAGTGAGGACTCCCAGGTCCCTTTCCACAACGTTGCTCTCCACCCTCTCATTCCCCAGTCTGTCCAGAGTTGCCTCATCTGAGGTGCAGAATCTGGCACTTGTCTGTTAAACTGATTCCTCCAGAGAAGCTGGTAGATACAGAAGTCTGGATGGGTCATAATGTGGGTAACCTGCAGACTACAGCTTCACTCAAATCATGGAAGCTGTTTTTATCTGAAGGGTGAAAAAGAGAGGTGATTGAGGGAAGTTCCTGAGGAGCGAATGGAGTTGTAATCTGAAGATGGAAGCAATCATTTTCTAGGGAATATTCAAGTAGGAACGCACACTGGTGGATGGATATGTATCCCTATTGTTAGCCACAGATATATTCTGTGGACTGCTGTAGGTTGTTGGCTTTCAAAGGCTGGTAGCTTAGAGTTAAGTGTATTTTAGAATTATAAATATTTAATTACTCAAAATTTCAGAATTTAGAATACCACATTTATATGATGTTTTGCAGCAGAAAATCCAGCTGCTAGCCCAAAACGTTTTGTTGTCCTTGGTATTCTATCACACCTCTGAAGTACATCCATTTTGATGCTGGCTGAAGCTCACAAACCCAAGAAAACTAAGGCTGTAAACTCATCTCCATTTTAGGCTGTGCCATTAAAATATCACAATGTATATCTGACGTGAGATCATGCAATACGCAGAGAACACTACAAATACAACAATATGAAGTTCAAGATGAAAACTTTAAGCTTTTGGATTGACAGATTGAATAGCTAGGCAATGATTAAACTTTGATCTCCTTTAGCTGAAATTCTTGCTACCTTTCTACATTTGCAGATGGACAGGACAAAATAGTAAATAATAAATTCTCTTTCTTTCCTGTATTGAACAAATACATTGCTCATGAAGAAATGAAAAATCCACTACTATTTCTGAAAAATTATATGTAGGTTTTAATTTCAATTTCTCTGCCTTTTAAGTCCATCTTTGGATTTTATTTGTGTCTTTTTTTGGTTTAGTTTTCAATCTCTTTTCAGCCATTTTCCTGAAAAACCAATGATTTGGTCCCTGAAGTTTCTTGCTTTAAGGCATTATCTTAACTCTTAGCTTTGTGACTCTTCTTATTCCACTTCTGTCCTTGTTTTTTAACATCTTTAAAAAAAATTGTGGTAGAAACATATTATTCTAAAATTACCTCCTCAAGAGAAAAAAATTACCCCTCTGCTTTTGTTCATTTCTTTTAACATGTTCGAAAACTGTATTAGCTTTTCTTGTCATAATGTAGCTGCTTTTAAGACTTCATGCCATTTTTCCACTGGGACCTGCAGATCCCTTTCAGACTCTGCTTTCCAGGTTGTTGTTCTCTGCTATGTTAGACTGTCTATTTCTGGACCTTTGCATTGGAACATACTAAAATTCAAGTTTATATTATTTGAAAAAATGACAAATTTATTTTTCCACATATTCCATGCTATAGTAATGATTTAAAGTTAACTGATAGAAGAAATAAACTAAGTATTCTTTTACATCTGATTTTTAGTGGTGTTGTTTCATCATGTCTTCTAAGTAGCTTTATATTTATATGTAGGTAAGTATAAGATAACTGAAGTTAATGAGAAATACTTTGACTTCACTAGGACAAGCAGTAGGGCTCCTCCTTAGGTCACTCCATGGGGATGAAAATGTTTTACTGTGGAGATGTTTGCAAAGAACTGGGGCATAGCATCATCCTGGTAAGTACTATGTTTAATTTTGTGAACAGTTTTGTTAATTAGACCTATTGAAAGTGCAGTAAATGCTCCAATCAACAGAGTGTCATCAGTTCATAAATTTTTAAGTCTGGAAAGGACTATTACTTTCTCTGAGTCATTCTCCAAATAATTATTTATGAAATTGCAAATTTCATTAGTAATTTCATATCTACCAGCATCAGTCTAATAGTCCCATTTAGATTACTAAAAAATGCTGCTTCACATCTGATTTAAAGTAGATTTTGCCTAGAAAGTACCTCTTTGGATAAAGTTGCTAAGCCTGCTATTGCTTTCTTCAGTCTCTCTGGTTAATAAGCCTTCAGACATTTAATGTGGTTGTATTTGTTTAGTGCATTTCTGAAAATCAAAGCATCAAATTAGTTCAAGTTAACGTGTATTTTACAGAAATCTGTTGTATGAATATAATGAGTTCATATGCCTTGTGAGCTTTTTCATGGTATTGCTCAAATTCTAATTCCTAAATCTAAGTACAATATTCTTATTTTTTTTAAAAAATAGGATTTCTGGGTATTAATAAGGATCAATGAAGTATTCTTGTATTGCCAAAACAGATTTGATTCCAGTCATTGGGTTTTACTTGCAGTCCTTCTGCTGGTAATAGATTTTACAAATGGAAGAAATTCAATTGTCTCAAAGGATGATAAGAATCCTGAACAGTGAAAGGAATGCAGCATCCATAATTTCTGAGAAATCATGTATCTCTATTGCTAAAAAGGAATGATTTCTAAAGTAAATAAGAAACATTTGGAGAGCTCTTTTTTTCAATTTAGTAATGCATTTATATTGGCATTAGTAAACATCAATTATGGCAGCAACAATTCTAAAATGAGAATTGTCAGCTAAAAGTTTGCAAAATTCAGTAGGTTTGAACTAATACAGTACAGCCTGTGCCCTTTTTTTAATCTCAGTAGTCATCTATCTCACCATTGTAGCACTAAGTTTAAAGCTTTTCTTGTGTATCTGGTGGTTTTACAGGCTAAGAAGTTGCTTTGAATAGCCCATGGAGAAGCAAGAACTGTTGCATAAAATTATTTTTTCATAGAATCATAGAATGGTTTGGGTTGGAAGGGAACTTAAAGATCATCGAGTTCCAACTCTCCTGTTCTGGACAGGTACAACTTCCACTAGACCAGGTTGCTCATCCAGCTCCATCCAGCCTGGCCTTGGACACTTCCAGGGGTGTGACATTCACAACCTCTCTGGGCAAACTGTTCCAGTGTCTCACCACCCTCACAGTAAAGAATTTCTTCCTAATATCTAATCTAAATATTCTCTCCTTCAGTTTAAAGCCTTTCTTCCTCATGCTCTTTCAAAAAGTCCCTCTTCAGTTGTCTCATATTCTCCTTTATGTACTCAAGGCTGCCATAAGGTTTCCCTGGAGCCTTCTTTTCTCCAGGCTGAAAAAAACCATTAATATGGCATAATTATTTGAAAATTTCAGTTGTGGTGAAGAACAGAATTGCCATGACATTATTACGGCAAGCATTTTTTCCTGGTGTGCCAGGATTAACAAGATTTTGTTCCAATTTTATAGTTATGGAAACTGAGATCAGGTGGTAATCTGACTTTTGAAAGGCCACAGTTTGAGAGTCTGCATGTTTTACTAAGAAATTTGCTTTCTTTACTCAGGAATGTGTGCTCAACTAAACCTTTATATACAAAAAATTCTCTCAAATAGTAACTGTCAGTCTTCCAATATGACTTTATTTCATCCAAAGGAATCCAGTTTGTATGCTCCAGTCAATGGTAGGATGCCCATTAATAAACAGATTCCTGATAGGAGTGTGGCAATATCTTACCTCTCTGTGCAGAAATGGAATATTGTATCCAGTTCATATCCATATTTTTAAAATGGTTCAAAGATTTAAAAGAGCAAGGGAAAGAACTACTAAAAATGATTCATGAGCTGTAAGAAATACCTCATCCCACGAGAAATAAAGGAATTGGCATGTCAGTGAATTAAAAACAAGACTGGGAGGTGACCTCATTAAAATGTGTGAGCATATTCACAGTAAGAAAATTCTGAGTACTACAGAAGTAATGGCTGGAAGCTGTCACCAGCCAAATTAAAATTAGAAATTCTGTGCCCGTTTTTAACAGAAAGAGTGATTAATCATTGAAGTACATGATGAAGGGAAGAGATGGATTCCCCATCTTTCGTTTTCAAATTGAGACAGGATGTCATGCTGGAAGATGTGTTTAAATCAAACACAAAGTTACTGAGCTCAGTTCAAAGGTAATGGCTTGTGAAAAGTAGATCAGATTAGGTGATCACAAGTGGCAACTCTGGATTTAAACTCTGTGACTCTGTGAGGTCAGATCTCTGTCAAGAGCTGGGTGAGCAGCTGGTGGGTTTTGCGTGGATCAGAAATTGTACCAACTGTAAAATGGAGGTTGCTCAGCCTCTACACTATTATTATTCAGCTGTATGGAGTATGCTCGAGATGAATTTCTTCATGATAATCCTGGCAAAATCGACTAGACCAGTTCAATGACCAGAGAAGCTACTGAAGACAGCTGATTTTAATATATCTTGGATCAGGTGACACAATTTTGTTTATTAACACAGAGTAAAATCTTCCATACCAGCTCAAATCAAATGTCCCTGTAGCCCTCTAACTCTTTTTCTGATACCAGCCAGGATGTTAACAGTGTAAGGCAAGGGCATGGGCAGAGGGATGTACCATAATTCGTGTTGGAAGACATCTCAGGGAGTCTGTGGTCCAATCTGTTTCCCACACTGAGACCAAATTTTGAGGAAAGGAAAGACTATGTTGCTCAGGGTTTCCCAGCATCTGGCAATCACTGGTCAAAACGTTTCTTAGGCAGAACCTGGAATGCTGTGTGTAATGTCCTATTCTCCAAATTTGTCTAGTGCCATTTATGTGTTGGCTTTCCTTAAGTTCAATGATAATGAGTTCCACGGTGGTACACTGTACAAAAAGTGCGGCTTCACTTTACCTTGAACCTGCTGTTTACCCACAGTTTGTCCTGCGAGAAATAACACATAATCATTTTCCTTCTCCCCCAGTCAACATTTTACTAAAGAGCTAGAACAGTTCCCTTCTTGTACCCTGGTAATAAAATGCAAATATATCTTTGAGCTCTTCCCACTTTAATATATGAGATTAAAATGTGATGTTGATGACATTAGAAATAATGGAGCAAACACACACTGTTCCTAATGGTCTAAGCTCTAATGAGTTTTGGCTTCACTCAATAAAAATTTTTTTACAAAGCAGTGCCTATTCAAGACTGAGTAAGCTGTGGCAAATCAATTTTCCATGGCTGCTTTGGCCTTGTGCAAAAGATTAGTGGTTTTTGTAGTGAACCAAGCCTTTTGTTTTATTATTTGTTCTGCTTATAAATTGTGAGGTTGAGTTACTAATTTACAAAGGACAAACAAATCTTGTGTGACAGTTTAATCATCTAATTAATATCTTAAGTCAGAAGTTTTATTGTATTTTGTTGCATTTATGAGATTTTGCACATTAACACCTGAGTGGGAACATGTAGTAAAAAGTATCATGAATTTATCAAATGTCAAGACCCATGACACAGCTTAAATCTGTAATTTTTACAATGAAGTGATATTTGAATAATTGTCACATTGTAAAACTGCCGCCCTGTGGAGGCTAATGGAAAATTACATTTCAGCATGGTTCCTGAAGACTGTTCCTAATGCATTAATTACAAAAATTACCACTAGCTTTGCCGGGATGAGACCGGTCCAATTTCTCGGAATTGCAACCCGATTCTGCTATGCATGCTCATGTGCCAGCAATCCTCTGTGCGTTAGGGTGCCAACTTTCAAGCCAAAGTATTGCACACCATGAACAAGCTTGGGTTCAGTCCTGCCGGCTGTGGAGATTGGTGTAAGGAGCCAAGGCCTGAGAAGGGAGTGTGGATTATTTGCTTGGCAGGAGGAAAGCTGCTTTCTGGACTCTCCTGAAGAACTGGAAACAGACCTGGCCCCAACAGGAGTCTGTGAGCAAGCAGTAACAGGGGCTGGGGAGGAGGGGAGGGCTGGCTACACCACAGTTCTTTCACTGCAGTTCATGAGCACCAATTGCCAACCCTCAGGACTTGATCTGATCCCCAGCAGGAGATGGAGGAAGCAACCTCCTTGGCCAAGGCTGGCAGAGCTGATGTCCAAAGAGCTTTGAGTTAGAAGGATTTTGGCAGCAGCATTCCAAAAAACTATCTGCTGAACATCCCGAGATGGATGCTAGGCTTAGCTCCCACAGGTCTCCTGTGTTTGTTTCCCTCACCTGACTGAAGTGGAAACAATTAATTGTCATGCTCCACAGCTCCACTGCTTCCTCAGCAGAGTTTTTAAAGGCAGTTTGTTGACTCCCTGAATGACATAAAGCCATGTATGACAGCTCTGACCAGCTGCAGTTAGCAGATGTATTTCCATGGGTCTACTCTGGATTTATACGAAAGATTACACTTTACAGTGGTATTTTACTTTTGGGTTAGAGCATTGTCATACCGATGTTTTGAACTGCTTGCAGTGGTTTCTGAAAGCTTCACTCAGGCTTAGAAAACTCTGGGGTTCATGCCTGAAGGTCTTTGCTTCAAAGCAAACCCTAATGAAATTCAGTGCAATAACCCCTGGATATCACTTTGAAATTTTGGAGTTCTTTTGAAACCTTCTGCAGATGCTTTGGAAATTCTATAATGTGGAAGCATTGGGAATAGCACACATTCAAGTAATAGCAATGGGAATCATCCAGGATCCTCGTAGCCTTGGGTGGGGGTTTATTACACTTTTCAGATGCATTGGGAGCAATCTGTATTTTTCAAAATGAGGCATTCAGGTGTCCATACCACTCCCATTACCACAATGGTGCATTGATTCAGTCTGTAGCATGTCTCTGAGCAGCATTTGTACATGATTGAGAGAGACAAATAGAGAAAAAAAAGAGTACTGTTTAAGACTGAAAATGTCTGCTTTTATGCTATTGTAGCCCTAGACCTGTATTGCATTACTCTTTTTATGGGATAAAACCAGATTACTTCTTTATATATGAATATGACATTAACAGTGAAGAAACCCACAAATATAGTTTTATTAGTGTTTTGAATGGTTTTGAATATAGAATGGAAGCCCATGATGTGTGTTTGTACAATCATTTTACAGGTTTCTCCCTGAGACTGTCAGTAAATGTGTTCAACCCATTCACAGAGCAGGGGCTGTTGTACTGCTGGCAGAGATCGCAGAGGTAATTGTGGGCCGGTTACCATGGCATGCCCTGCTTCAGCTGCTGGAGTAATAAGCACAATTCAAGTGAACTATTATGTAAATGTCCTTGAGGAAACATGGAGTGGTGAAAACATCAACAGCTCTAAGGGCAGGACCCACTTATTAAAAAAATAAGGTCGACTAATTCACTGAGCTCCCTGAGGAGCAAAAAAAGTGATTTCAGGATAGTTTTACATGAATTAAAAAAGTTTGATAATGGGACCATCATTTTAGCAGACCCAGGTGTAAAAAAAGATTGGGACTGGAAACGAAAAGATTATTTCAGCCTGTAAAAGGGTTTGCATTTTTAAATGTGGAGGTTACTAGTCATATCATTTATTTCTTACAGGCTGTGATGGTTTTACTGTCACTGACATTTTTATAAGTCAGTGTTTTCTCTTTGGTTCTTAGCCAAACAGAAATTAATTTAGGAAACATTTATAGTTATAGCGCTACAGAAATAGTTACAGTTATAGAAAAAGATTATATTACTCAATCCCAGCACTCTTGGCTTGCTTGGCAGTTGCTGAATCACTCACAGTTTTTTGACGACAAGAGGCACAATGGCATTATTTGCATTGACTTGTACAGGGTTGCCCTAAGTACTATTGGGATTTGGGCATGGGTACTTCACTTAATTAAATCCAGTCACAGAGAGAAGGACATTTCCATGTGCTGCTTGGATCCACAATAATTATTGGTTGCTGTGTAGCACTTTCTCATGCTGGGGCTGTCTCTGCCCTGTCATCCATTTGGTTGTCCACCAGTGGAACCTGGCTCTGAGATCACCACAGCCTCAGGTGGCAGGGCAGAAGGAGGGCAAGGCAATCCCAGTGTGTGTGTGTGTTGAAGGACTTCTTTCTCTTTATACTGCGGGATGTGGGACAAGGAGACACATCACTGCAGCCTTCATCTCCCCACAGTAGGTCTCTACCCAGTGCATCTGGGACTGGGATTGGGATAGACCAACTCCAGAACTGAAGTCAGGAGATGAAGATCCAAATCCTCTTACTTATTCTCTTCCTCCTTGACCATCCATGCCTATGAGGATTCTGGAGTATTGTTTAAATTTAACAGAAACCCTTGTGCTGTTCTGTGCTGCATAGCCCATAGCAGAACTGTGTCTTTTAAGACTTTAGGATACATATAAAAATAACAGTAACTTCAATAATTTCTATTACATTATCTGAATCTACTTCAGTTTGGTGAGTGCTGATGAAGGGTGGTGTGTGTCTTATGTGTACTAGCATGTACTATGTGCAGAGAGCTGCAGCAGGGTACATCTAAATCCTCTTGGAAGGATCCAAAGAAAATTTTTTGTAGGTTGTTTTTTTTTTTTTAATTTAGTTTAAAAAGGAGAATAGAAAGTTATGATATCTCATCTCTGTTCCCATTTTTCAATTTGAGAGAGTAATAACTAAGAAATCCTGAATTTTTTTCCTTTTTTTCTTTTTGCAAGGCATATGGTATTAAAAATTTTTTATTGTATTTCAGGTTACACTGTGCCTCAGTCCCACTGTATCTAGGAAGGGAACAGTGCTGCTCCTTCCCTGAAAGTACTCCGCGGATCCAGGAACTCCCAGAGTCCCTATCCATTACTCTGGCTCGATCTGTGGTTGGAGACTCCAGGAGGGGCTGTCGAGCCACCACGCACACACCCGCAATCCTAGGAGCGATCTTGAACTCAAATACAAGTGGCTTTATCCAAGCGTACGCACCGAAGGGAAAAAGACTGAGAGGGGCCTTTTGTATGGGTTCTGAAGGTTTAATCCAACAGAGGGTTCAGGGACAAAAGACGTTGACAGGGGAGGGTCCAGGGGTTTTATAGGGGTACAGTCAACCAATCAGGTTAAGGCAAAGGGGAGGAGAGAGTACCAATGAACCAACCAGGGACGAGGTGGGAGGGAGCAGTGAGGGAGTAACCAATGGGGCGTCGAAGAACAAAGAACTTTCTAGAACTGATACATATTCAACAAGGTCATGCATAGTCAAAGCTAATACATAAAACTAGGTGAGGAAACAACGAACCAATTGTAACCGAATAGGCGACCCAAAGGTCTGCGGTGCTCACCCTGACTGTTAGGGGGGATGTCAAACATCCGACCTGGCCCACCAGGAGTTGGACACTGTGGCTCAGGCCTGTGGCTCACTATTAACTCGGGTGGTGGCAACTGCCACCGCAACAACACTGCAAGTTCTAGCAAAGAGCTGGGCATTTGTTTGTTTAAATATATTTATTTAGCATGCTGAAAAGACCAGAGTTAGCAATTTTTGCTTTCAATACAGAAACATTAAGTCTTCCAGATATAGAAATAAAGTATTTCTGCACAATGAGAATGTGAAATGCTGGAATATTTACCTAGAAAAGTTGGTGAGTTGCCTTCCCTACATACTTGAAACTTTCTTGGACACAGCCTTGAGCAACCTCATTAAACTGGAAGCTGGCCCTGCTCTTGGAAGTCCACCTAGATGACCTAAATTCCTTCCAACCTAAATTATTGTATGATTCTTTAAGAAACTTAGAGAACAGAGATAGCTCTTGTTTTGTAGATACACAATTATGACTTAGTTTCCCGCTAATAACTCTGCTGTGTGATTTTTTTTCTTCAGTGTCTGCATCATGGACTGCATAAATAAAGGAGAAAGCCTGTAAAGATTTGTGTTGTTTTTCACACACAGTTTTATGAGAAACAATCATAGCGTCCACAAGAAAAGGAACTGCTCACTGGTGACCACAGCCCTGGCACAGCATCCCATACATGTGTGTCCGTTCTGGGAAGGTCTGCTAGAGGGAGCATGCCTTTCCTTACCTTGCTGATCTTTGGCCCTACTCATTGGATAGGGGCTGCCAACAAAGCATTTTCTGCTTGCTTTTTCTCAGATATATCTTTCAATTCTAGTTATAAGTAAACATTCTAGCTACAAATTGGGATATCACATACCAAATGTAGGCACAGAGATTTTTTCCATGTACAGGAGAAGTTGTAAGGTTTCAATGCCCATGTGTTCGACCTTCAGCTAAAAAGATAACATAATAATAGTGATTGAATGTTCAGCCTGTTTAAATTAGTGACAGCAATGAGAGATGTGCATTAGTCCACAATTGGCTTGACAGTACCCAGCAGAATATTCTCCCCTTACAAGTTCTCTTTCATCTGACATGATTGCTTTCCCTTTCTATTCTGCGAGGCCTCAGCTCCAGACCTGCTGGGTTTAGAATTAGTGCCATTAGTCTATTATTTTTCTTTTCAGCAATGACAACCTCTTTAAAACAGGCCCCTTTTATAGAGATTTTAAAGATTTTCTGTGGCTTTCACCGAAGCCTGACAATTACTAAACCATCAGTAAATTATCCCTGCTGCTCTTCAACTCATTGTGGCATTTTCAGGGTTTTGCCTTCCATCCAAGGTCTTTCAGGAAGGACTTCTCTTGCTCTTTTCCCCTCCAGGCCCCCTGCCCGAACCCCTTCAGCCATACCAAGCATTCCTCTCTGCTGTCAATAGAATGACATTTTCAGCGCAAATGATTCCCAGGCCCTCATACACACACCAGGATGTCTCAGCTTACCTCTGGGACCATTGTGGTGAGGGATCTTTCACTGTAAGTCACAAAGTGCAATGTAGATATATGCTGTCACATGGGTTTTAATAGCAATAAGCCCATAAATACAAAATAAAATGCTATTGGTAAGGCAGGGATTGAGTAAAAGCTGAGTCCTTATCATGTGAGCTGGCTGTTTTTAGATTGGTTCCTCCTGCACGTTCCTGTTTATTTATTCTGCTTGTGTTCATAGTGTTTTTCATTATTTTACATGTATTTTGGGAACATTTTCACTGTGTAATCCACGTGAATGGCTTTCAAGATTACTTTCAAGCTTCTTATGAAACATTTTCAAGGGCTTACCAATACTTCTGATTTTCGGTTTCTTTTTTCTTCCTGTTTGATATCAATAATATGATAATTTCAGATGGCTTATCTCTTTATAGGTTCAGCTGCCATCTGTGTTCAGGTTCTCTCCTAATGTTGCAATGAGATCCTGATTTTTATAGTATTGTAGAACAACCCAGGTTCTTCTGCCTTCTTCATTTCCCTTTGTAGGGGAAGGGCTGTTCTTGTTCTTCCAGGAGGTTGTTGAATCATTTTGCAGAATGTGAACATGTGGTGCTGCCAGAAAGTAGGAGGTCAGGAAGCTTCTTGCTGACATAAAATTAATTTCCCTCCCTGATTCATATCTGTGTAGTTTAGTCAAAAATATCTCTGTAGAAGGACTTGGGGAGTTAGTCTTCATTTATATTTGCATAGAGCAATGTGTGCAGGTAATCTTTCATACCTAGATAGGAAAACTGAAAGAAAAATGCTTATTTTTTCCAAAACAACATGGAAAACTACTGGTTTTGTAGGCCACCCCTGAGTTTTCATACGGTGTTTGACAAGAAGGGAGGTAATAGCTATCAGCCTTCTCTTGGGCATCTGGAGAAATGTATATAATGAGCATCAGGAAGGTGCAGCTTACAACTGCAGCTTTACTAATGAGTCTGTTGAAATCTTGATCCATTCATTCCCTTTTTTCTATCTTGGATTAATTTTTGGTGATAAAATGAAATAAAAAACCCTCAGAAAAATGTTGTGAGTATTAATTAGGGACTGTTGATTGAACACTGGCTATTTACCATGTGGACTGATAAATAGGTGTGCAGTTTTTTCAGGTGCTTGGAAGTAGCAAATGAAAAACCCAGAGGACAAATCTGTAATAATTTTCATGTACCAGTAAATAGGAATTATAGATTACCAGAAAATCTTGAATGCATTTCTTCAGAGCTGTTAATAACAAAGCAAAGGCTTTAACTGGATTGAAAATCTTTAATTTTAGAAAGTCAAATTTTCTATTTTAAAATCAATAACTCTTGCTGCTGCTGGTGGGCTGAGAGATGCTATTCAGTTTATTTATTCACTATCACTGATGGAGAAAGAGGAGACAGATATGAAAATTGTCTTCTGTATCATAACCAATACGAATTTTTCCAACAAATTTGTCAGATAAGATTGGATATTGTAGAAAATTCTGTCTCAGCATTTCCAAGGAACCAATTCCCTATTCAAGGGAAGAGAGGGAAATACACAGCTGCTTTAATTTTACTACCAGAAAAAATTATTGTATGAATTAAAACAAAGATGAGCTTATAGAGTTTATTTGGAAAGTTCAGTTGGTTTAGTAGCATTTGATTTCATAGGAGGAAGATGCGTGTGAAGTGAAGGAACAGAAATTTCTTTTTCTGCCAATTACAGTAATATTTTTATGGTTTATTTGTTTCCACTGAGGATGGTGACCCTTTGTTAAAATATAACGTGATAGGCTATTATCTTTTTGTCCTGTAAGGCATATTTATACCTTTTCTGCAGACAGTCTTCTGATTCAAAAGAATTTGTACCGAATCGTCATTTGAACTCCAATTTCATGCCAGTGCAAGGTACAAGGTGCGTCTGGTAAGCATTGGTGCATCCCTGGAACATTGCCACAGCAGAACCACGTGTTTTTTGATTTAGGCATGTGCTTGAAAAGCATTCTGGTTTGAAGGGACAAAATGTTTCATTATTTAGATCACATGCATCAGATCAGTGAACACTTCAGAATTACTCTGCTTAATCAACTAATTATGTTGCCAGCTGTAGTCTAAACTAGCATCCTTCGTGAGTGACATTAGAAAGCAAAAGGACATTGTTAGGAATTCCTTCAGAAATTATGTTTCTGAGAACAGAACAGTTATCAATTTGATCATTAGATAGATAACAGTATGCTTTCAGTTGCAGTTTAATGGAGTGTTTTAGATAGATAACAGTATGCTTTCAGTTGCAGTTTAATGGAGTGTTTTATAGGGAATCTTTGGATACCTCCCTTTGGTGTCTTCCGAAGTTCTACAGAACCCTATGAAAAAAGAAATCTTCTCTGTGATTAAAATTTATTGTATTATTTTTTATGGTGTTTTAAGTCTCAACTCTAAAACAAAAAGTGGATAAATCTCATTAGAAGTAATTCATCTTCCTCTGCATCCTTTTTTGTAAGATAATCTCGTTACACTCTTTCTCCTAATTTTTGACATGGCAACTGTTTGGTACTAGGATCCAATTCCTAAATGATTTTATATGGTTCATCCCATCTGTGCTATGCTGTCCTCTGTACCTCAAGACAGAAAACATACTTCATGGTAACAGCTCAACTGGGAGACTGCTATGAAAAGATTAAGAACAAGTTGCTATTTGCAGATTGTAGTGGAAACTACAATAAAAGTTACTCACAGAAATTGCCCATAGAGTACTTTGCAGTTGCACTTCTGTATACCATTGACGAATTGAATTCATTGTAATGAATATTTAGTGCTTTAAAATCCCATTACAAGATGGCTCAGACACTTAGGTGGGGCACCTGAGGGACTCCAAGGCTTTCTGTTTCTCCTGATGTGCTTGCTAACATGTCTACTGTCCAGAGGGAGCAAGGTCTGCATGAAATGCCATCTGATGCCCACACTGAATGCATTCCATGAGTTTTCACTTTGGACCAATTCTTATCTGGTTGTGAAATGCCGAGGACTGGGCAAAATGTATTAGAGAGGGTGCAGTACTGGTGAATTTGTTTTGCATACAGCCTGAGCTGCCTTCCACACTGCCACATGATCCAGGGAAACAGCAGCAGAAAATAGGTGTAGTGGTATTAATAAGGCTCATCCTTACAGTATCCATGTCTCTTTTAATAACATTTTCTAAGTTTGCTAAATGTCAAGATGTCAAATCATATACAGTGCAGTTCACACTATTGGCATATATTTCTTGGCTGAGCCATCTGGGCTGAAATTCCAATCTCAATGAGAATTTTGCACTCTGGTCAGGGCAAAAAGTTAATTTCTGGCATATTATTCTCCATTTTCTGCTTATATTTTCATTTAAGCTAAGGAAAAAAAAAATGGAGTGCAAACTACTATAGATCTCTTATGGTGATTTTCTTTCCAGATTTCAGGTCATCCCTACTTGACAGCATTTTAGGGTGCTTTGTTTTTAAACAAACATAAAGCAGGTCAAATAAATCAGACAATGATTCAGCAATGGATTTAGTATTTAGCTTAGCTGTTTTTATTCCCCTTTTTAGATGCTGAAAAAGAAAGAGGGTGGTTTTTTGTCTTCAGATTTTAGGGGTTTTTTAACAGAAGAAGTCTAAATTATTCCTTTTGGAAAGATTGAGCAAAATGCATTTGGGAAGGCAAAATTATTTATCAAGTAAATTCTTAATGTGTAAATAATTTAAATTTCCGTTCTAAAAATCTGTATTAGTTTTCTCTTTCTTTAGTCTCCAGTTCCAGCAGTTGTTATAATTGGCAGCTGTCATAATTGTTTTAGCCTTTGTTGAAGGCTGTCAAAACTATAGGCTTAAAACTAATTTAAAATAAATTACTCACATTTGGCTAATACAGCTTGTTCAGCAGTTCACAAAATTGGTATGTAAATATATTAAAATTAAATAAGGAATAAGTTTGCAAAGACTAAGTTGGCTTCTAAAGGGCATTGCATGTCTTCCAGTAAGGCTATGTTTAAACAGTTTTGGTCTAACTCAAAATATTTGAATGTTTCACTTCATCTGCTCAGATCTGCTCCAGTAGGTAAATACCAAAAAAAAAGTATTGGAAAAGGCTCCATAGGTGGAACTGAGTACCAAGTGTCTGAACTATGCTAAGAGATAAGCAGGTATAAAGAGTGGGTATTAAATAATTCAGTATTACCGACACTTAGGCATTCCTAGTCAGAGACAGCTAGACAACGAGGGGATTTTTCTGTTAGAAAAATAAGCACCCAAAGCACCCTGGAGAATACCTGCATTAAACTCAGGGTCTTAAAGCAAGTTGACAGTGGCCAAGTCACAGTCATTTTTACAACATTCGCTGAAAATGTTGGGGTCCACAAAATGAAAAATGAAATATCTTTCTGAAGGAAATTTGGATGCCTCTCTGGTTAGGTGATAGCTAAGTGCAGTTCCAGTCCCCCTCAATTTCCATTTTGCATGCAGTGGTTAATGGGAGAATGTAAAATTTTGTCAAAAAGACAGGTAGGCAGCTGTGTCCTATTCTGAGGCTTTATTACACTGATCTTAATTTGTAAAACAGAGATAATAATCTCCACCATAAATCTTGGGTTTGCTTGCTTTGAAATGAAAGGTGAACATTATCTTTGGGTTCAGACTGGAAGGACCAGACTTCATAGCACTTCTGCTAGCACTCAGCAACTACAGGATCAGGTTGTCCCAAGGATTGACCATCTGCCTGGTAAGCACTAAAATACAAGTTACCACCATTCCTTAAAGAGCATAACTTGCCAAGACTTTGACCAAATAGCACCATAATTTTCTTTGTCATCTGTTTTGGCATATGTGAGTTTTCTTTTGGGGGTAAAATAGTGGGAAAAAAGATGAAAACAAGAGTTTTTTGAACATTGATATGAGCTTAGTAGTCCTCCCCAGAGAGTACTCCTTTTGCTTTACATATGAATGACTCTAATCACCTTTGGGATGGCTTCTTAATGCATATTTCTATTTTGCATTAGGAAGGGAAAAACATATAAATAAAACTCCCAAAGGTGGAGAAAGACTTGTCATTTGAACTAACTAATGAAGGAAGGAGCACTGTGAACAAGGAAATAAAAAATGAACCAAAAGGAATATTAAATCAGAGATGATGGCATGATAAAAACATGAAACTTTTACATTTTATTATTCATCACTTACTGTTATGGAAATGTATGCAGTGGCTCCAGTATGATGCATGCTAATCCTCGACCCATTCTTCTGACATTCACTATCTGCATGATTTTAACCCCACCTTTTTAGGTCAGCTTCAAGTGCTTCTGTACACATATTTAAACTAAAAAAACAAAGAGAGAGAATGAGATAGAAGTGCTCCTACTGTAATGTGGCATGATGGTAGCTGTTACCAGAAAACCATGGAGGCAGGAACTGATATCTGCTGATGTGTGTCCAAGTCTCCTGGTGATAAGGTGAGAAGGTGCCGTGTGTAATCAGCTTGTAATTAATTTCTTTGGTATATTGTCTCCTAGCTCCCTAGTCACCTAGCTCCTTACTCTTGGAGGTCTGTAGTGGAAAGGTAGCTGGGAAGTGCTATTAGTTTCCATCTGCACAAATTTTCTGAATGTCTCCCTTAGAAGGACAGACCTCCCTCCACTGCCTTATTTCATGGAGTGAGGAGTTTAATTGATCAGTTCCAGGGGCGTTACCCAGAAGCAGGATTCATAGCCATTTCTGCTGAGGTCCTAGCAATACGTTTTTTTCCTGAATTCAGGCATTTTGGATTCCTCTGTAGTTAAAGCTTATGCTTGATTTGAACAGAATTCACATTTATGCCCCCATGCTGAAATGCAGTATTGACTCAGTACAATGGAAAAGGTCACTGTATGAATGTGAATCACAGTACCACAATGGTGAACATCCCTAAAAGAATTTATCTAGAGCTTATTCCACGGTTTTGTTACTAATCTCTTATTACCATTCTTAGATGGAAGGTCCCGCATACTGTCATTTTCTCTAGCCTTTAGTACCCAGTGTCACATACTTGCTTACAAAAATACTCAATTTTGGCAAAAACATTCTAAATATATCCTAGAGGAGCAATGGCATTTCCCAAATACTTTTTAAATGTTTATGGCCTTTAGTCTCAATGCCTATTATAATACGGTGGTGGAGCTGTAGTTTCTGAGAAATGTCAAGTCAATAGAATGGTCAAAGCACTGAAATCCTGTCCTGTAGAGGATGCTGAAATTACAGAAATTTGCTCCCAGCCTGAATTAGGACAAAAACCACTTTGGAACTCTTCACAAATCTGAATATTCTGCAAATGTTGATCTGATTAACCATCTCCTTTTGATGACCTGTAGATAACTGAAAGGTTGTATTGATAAAGTTGATAGTAATTTGATGACAAATGTCTTGATTTTGCACAGATTCCTATGGACTCCTTTATGTGAGAACTATAAATTTGTTGTAAATATTAGAATTGGTGCTAAAAAGGTGGTTTAGTTAAAATTGAAATTTTTTTGTAAATTACATTATAATTTTTGGTGCTAAAGAGTGACGTACTACTAGTGCTAGAAAGCTGAGCAGTCTGAAGTGTGCCTGAATACTTAAACTTATTATTAATTTATGAATACAGAAATTATATAGACATTTGTTCCTATAAAAATGCCTGTGAGAATATAATATACCTGTATTTCTTATATTTTCCACCAGTGAAAAAGAAGACAGGATGTGGGAGAATTGAAAAATATAATCAGAAAAAAAAAATCAAAATGTATGGTGGTGTGTGGAAACAGAGGTTTGGTACCTTATAGCCTGTAAGCCAGGGAAAAGTGAGAGAAGCTGAAGAAACCACAGTGTCCTCCATAGGCTGCAGTGTGAATATCTGCTCCACCATGGTCCTCTATGGGCTGCAGGGCAGCAACCTGCTTCACCATAGTCTCCTCCATGGGCTGCAGGAGAATCCCTGCTCTGGTGCTTGGAGCACCTCCTCACCTTCCTTCTCTGAGCCTGGATTCAGCAGGACTGTTTCTCTTGCACGTAAATGCATATATATACAATGAAATTGAGAAAAGGAAGCTCCACTTTACTGTCAACATCTCTCAGAAAAAGCTTTAGGGGCCTGTGAATACCAGCTAATGTCCCAGCCCCTGTGGGACATATTATGTATAACTTAACATTTAGAACACTGGATGAGTGGAGTGGAAAAATTGTAATTTTTCATTTGGAGGAAATATTTGAAAAAAACCAAAGAGCCAAAATCCTTTCAAGAATGTTTCTGGTTGTCTGCATATGTGATTAACCCATGAGTCAGTGTCTATGGAGCAATATATTAAATCAGGCAATGCACTGCATGACACTGTGCATCTGAAAGTGGCATGAGCCAGAAAATAGTACAGTTAGCACTGACACAGCAACACATAAACACATAGTGTAGGTCACTAGACCCATTTTAGGAATAATAAGCTTTTAACTGCCTATATAGACCTTGCCTTTATGCTTTTTTTTTTTCTCATTTTCCTCAAATATTCAGAATATGATTCATAAACTCAGCACCTACATCCAAAGTTCTTGGTGGTCCTCATAAAACTGCTGGACTGTTTCTGAAGAAATCAAGTTCTCTGGCTGTATTTAGGACACTTGACGGGTTAAAAACAAACTGGAATTTCAGTGCTATCTCCATTGATGACTTTTGCATTTTATTTGATGGCTATTTAACGTTAAATCCATAAATTATGACTTTTGTCTTGATCTTGGAACAAAACTACCTGCAGAAGACAATGTAGGTTCGAGAACCTTGAATGAAAAGGATTCACTTCCTTATAGCACTTCACATATTTTGCAGTCCCTGGGGAGTGGTAGTATTTGGAAGTCAGTCAACACTGCCTGCTGGTTAGGCTTTTGTAGCTCTTGCCAGCCTTCACAGATACCAACATTTAGCTGTCATCACCCTTCACACAGAACAGGTGACTGCTGAGGGTTGCCAATGTCCCTGCAGGGAGTGAGTCCCTGTCACAATGCACAGGCAACCTGACTAAAACTGCACTTGAAAGAGTCACTAAGAACCCGGACGAGAAGGTGAGATCATTGATGTGGCTTTTCTTTGTCTCAAACACAGAGCATTTTGACTTCTTTTAAAAATAATACGTTCTTAATGTCTTCACTTTGCTTTAGGTATAAATAATTAAATCGAGATATTTTACCTCTTACCTCTACTTGTTTTCTGATACATGAAATTGTTCCAAATGACAAGACAAATTGTTGCAAGAACATTTAGATCATAGAAAATTTTAAAACACTTAGGACCTGACAATGAAGCATTTTTATTTCCTAAACTAAGAAATACATTTTAATGAGAACGATCTTTCCAAATGCGTGTGAAACTGAGCAAGACAAAATTTTGGTTTTGCCATGCACTGTGTGGGACTGACTTCGTGCTGTCCTGTGTGCAGGTGCAAAGACATGAGTCATGAAGGCAGTTCACTGACAGCCACGCTCAGACTCTCACACTGGCTCTGTAAGAATAAGGAGAACGAAATTTGAACAGTAAGGCAAAGCTAGCCCAAGATAGCTATTATGGGCAAAGAATATAAACATCTTGGTTAAAACAAAACTGGTTCTGTGAGTTTGGGAACATAACAGCAGGATAACTGTGAGACCATCTGCCATTCTGGCCTCAAACAATGCTACAGGCCATTACAAAAATGGAAATATGTCTCCTGAAAAAGCCAACTTGTTGAATGATATAGCAAGGTGTCCTTTGAAACTGGTAATATGACTAAAATTCGTATTAGGAGTCTTGAAGAAAGAAAAAGAATTTGAATAAAACTGGGCAGTGATATCCTGACTTTCTGTATTGCTCCAATGTTTCATAATGCTAAGGACCGTATTTCTTCATCATGTACCTTCAACAAAACAAGACAGGTCAAAGCATGTAGTATTTCATAGGAATATTAAATATGCCTGCAGTCTCCACTCTAAAGTGGGTTGTGACATTTATGCTGGTAGGGGTGTTGTCAGTCTTGTTGGATTTGTCAGACTAAAGGACAAATCTCCATTTGTTCACTGGTAAAGCCTTTTAGAAACTTGTCTTTTCAGTACGAGTGAGAGTTGTCCAGCTACTTTTAGAATCCTGTGATATTTTTGGGTGGAATGCCTGATTTTGCTTATTTGTGAAACTGAAAAGTAATGTGATTTGCTTAGAGTTTTCATCAGATTTAAGAAAACAGATATGCCCTTATTCCTTCTGAGGAATCTCTTCTGGGCTCCAGTTTTACAGGCTTTGGCTTTTCACTCTGATTATTTAAAGAGAACTATTTTTGCCTCTGAAGCTGATCCTTGGTAAAGTTTAATGATGCCTCAATACCTGTCTAACTTCTACTGCTACCAAAAAAATTGTTCTTGCAGACTACTCTTGCAAAAAGATCCACTGCTTTTGTGCTTGAAGTGTCAATAGAAGTTCATGGAATCTTAGAATGGTTTGGGAGCAAAGGACCTTGAAGATCATCTAGTTCCAACCCTGCTGCCATGGGCAGGGACACCTTCCACCAGAGCAGGTAGCTCAGAGCCCTGTCCAGCCTGGCCTTGGACAGTTCCAGGGTGGATTGCTCTTTTGTAGAGCATAACCACCTAAATATTAGTCTAGTGGGTTTGGTCATCCAATACTCTGAGTTTTGAAAAATTTGTCTTTGTGAGTTACTCAAAAATAGCTTCTTAACAAAGGGAAATACAACACAAGGGGGTCTTTATATTTAAAGCTTATATTCAGCTAATAGATGCAAGGTGACAATTTACACTTGTCTGCACATGACTGACATTTTTCCCTATATTCTTTATGTTGGGTACAGTGAATGTATCAGGGACATTAGCATCCTAGTGAAGAGTTACAGTAAGAGTCTCACTATACAGTATAACATAAATGTTATATAGGCTTAAATTTCCTTCTACCAGTGGTCTTATTGCTGTACTGTGCAGTTGAAGGGCACTATAGGTATGTGCAAAAGATACTTTGCTGAAAATATTTGTCAACTACTATATACAGCCAAATCAAGTCCCCAGACATGTATGTTACATACCAGCAGCATCTCAAGTCTGTATTCTAATGGGCAATATTGATAAAGACACTACTGATCAAAGTATGCCTAATTCTGCATACTTATGTACTCACTACTGGGTGTAAGATCTTCTTGTGTCATGGCTGGTTTCCCAATAAATTGAATTTATCTTTGCTCTGATACACAGACTTGTAATTAATTTTGCAGAATGATGGAATATTGTGCACACTGGTTGTAAATAGATTAATTTCCAACTGATTTACTGGTTAAAAAAGAAGAAATAATTGTAATTTCTCTCTAGAAATGGAATCACTATGCTAATGTTGGTGTAGCAGATGTAAGACTGTAGTTTCTTAAACTGTCTTTGCATTTTTTCATTGTTACATCTCCTAAAAAAATTGCATATTGAAATGCATAAATGAATTTTGTCCTTTTTTTTTTTCCTTCTACCTATGAGGGAGTCAAAAGTTAAAGATGCAGTGTGAACCTAAATGTATAATTGGCGGATTGCATCGGTCTCTCTGGCATCTTAGCACTTAGGGTGCTTCTACTGTGGCCAGTTTTAGTGCTGCATCAGGTGTCCTAAATTTCTAAAAATAATGGAATGAAAAACCTCACGACAGTAGTAATGACATTTTAAGGTGAAATGACTGTCCTGGCTCTACTCCCTGATGTATGAGCAAGGAGTAGGACAGGATTAGCAACTTCAGCTTTTGACTGCAGTGAAGCAAAAGTGAGAAACTGTGAAACAGATTGTGGCATGAAGCTAATGGAGAGTTATGTTGAAAGGCTGAATGCATAGATGAGGACTGGAGGGCCAAAGAGCCAAAGCTAAACAAATGTGTTTGAAATATCAAAGTCATGAAGCATGGCACAAAAATAGAGTCCCAGAGAGCTACTCTTCCATAGCCATGTGATGGCTTTTTATTTGTCTCTGCAATGGAAAAAAGACGGCACATAGAATCAATGACAGCTCTAGACAGTGACTTTAGTTTTGATCAAGGCTCAGCGAAAATGGGTGGCAATACAAATGATTATTCTGCAATGACAATGAGAGATACAGGTGAAGACACAGACTCAGATCCACTGACTTGAGAGCAGGGCCAAAGTGATAGGAAGACAGCCGGGGGCCCATGAATAAACATCCTTGACATGCAAGGGAACGATAACAAGACAGTTACTGGTGATTATCTTTAGGTGTGTATTGAGGGTTCAAAGCTGCAAGTCAGTTGTCATATATGTGACCATGAATGCAAATCCTAATAAATTATGCTGTGTGCTATCCCAAAATATGAATAGCAAAACTAAGCTCTTTTCTGAGTTTGACTGCACAAAGAAATGTTTACTGATTGATGTACTAACTGTATCATGCCTAAGACAAGAGGTTTCTGCTGTTCTAAAGAACATCTCACTCATTATGTGCCAAGGGTGTCAACCTATCATGCACAACTGCTGAGAGGGTAGAGTGTTTTAGACATTTATCAGAGGACATGATAGACCACTCCTTAAGTAAAGCACAACCACTGTGTTATTTGTTGACACCCTTCTCCTTGTGTAGGAGGCAGCAGTAAGGTTGTAACATCTGCAGTCAACAAGAATATTTGGGTTTGTATTAGGCTTATGTGGCCAGATTTTGGTAGCGAGGGGGCTACAGGGGTGGCTTCTGTGAGAAGCTGCCAGAAGCTTCCACATATCTGGCGGAGCCAATGCCAGCTGACTTCAAGACCTGCCACTGATCATGGCCAAGCCCATCGGAAATCGTAGTAACGCCTCTGTGAAAACATATTTAAGAGGTAAAAAAAAAAGTTATTGTGCAGCTGTAATTGTGCTCAGAGAAGAGAGGATTTACAATATATTAGAGGAACAGCTTTGCAGAACCCAAGGTCAGTGGAGAAGGAGAGAAAGGAGGCACTTCAGGTGCCAGAGCTGAGATTCCCTTGCAGCCCATAGTGAAGACCATGGCGAAGCAGCATGGAGGTCATGGGAGAATGTAGAGATCCACCTGGAGAGGAGGTGCCAGAGCCAGTGGAAAGAAGGCTGTGGTCCCGTGGGAAGCCCACACTGAAACAGGCTCCTGGCAGGGACCTGCAGACCTGTGGAGAGAGAAGCTCATGCTGGAGCAGGTTTCCTGGTAGCACTTGCAACCCCGTGGGGGACTGACCCTGGAGCAGCCTGTTCTAGAAGAACTGCATCCCATGGAAAGGGACCCATGCTGGAGCAGTTTGTGAAGAACCGTAACCCATGGGAAGGACTCAGTCTGGAGAAGTTCGTGGAGAACTATCTTCCATGGGAAGGACCTCATGCTGGAGCACGGTTCCTCAGAGACTCCTCTCCCTGAAGAACAATGTGTTATGAACTGACCATAACCCACATTCCCCGTCTCCCTGTGCCTCCTACAAGAAGGTAGAGCCTGGGAAGAAGGAAGGGGGTGGGGAGAAGGTGTTTTTAAGATATTATTTCACTTCTCTTTATGCTGGTCTGATTTTGATTGTCTATAAATCCAATTGATTTCCCCAAGTCGAGTCTGTATTGTCCATGAGAGTAATTGGTGAGGGATCTCTCCCTGCCTTTATCTCAACTCATGAGTCTTTTGTTATATTTTCTCTCTCCTGTCCCATTGTGGAGGAGGGTGATGAAGTAGAGTAGCTCTGGTGGATGTTTGGCATCCAGCCAGGGTCAAACCATCACAGTCTTTTCCAGTGTAGGACTGGGATGACAAGGAAGAAGGGAAAATTCTTGAGAGTATAGACAGAGGCAGGGAACAGAATTCCAATAAAGTTCAAGTGTCACAGGGAGGCTTGGAGTACAAACTGTTTGAAAAATGACAAGGATCCACCTGAAATACTTTGAAATAGAGGCCACAAGTGCAAGAAATAGTTTTCCATTGAGAGGGAAAAAAAGCAAGGCTTTTATGTAGCACCTTATATCTCTAAACCCAAGCTGAGCATAATCACACAAGCTATCCAAGGAAGTGCAAATAGGAAATCAAAGGACACTACAACACTGTAAACCTTTAGATTATGTGGTGCAGAAGTTAAGGAGGTATTCTCTCAAGGATGAAGTGTATCTGTTCTCACATCTAGATGCTTCCATAAAGAAACCAAAAATGTCCTTGAATTAAGGTCAAAACCCAGAGAAGTAGCTAGTCAAAAACAAGAGCTGAGTGAGATGTAAAAAGAGGAAATGACAAAGGAATCCCGTATCCTGAGAGAAAGACAGGTAGTGATGTCTTAAACCAGATAGTTTTCTGGCAGTTAAATGTGAATCCAATTCTAAGACATATTTGATGAAGTGTGAACTCTTCTAATTTTCCATGTCTATATCCACACTTTTTAATCAAGGGACCTTAGTGTATCCCTCTGACCAGAAGGGTGAACGTAAGGCAGCAGGAAATTTAGCCTTTCCACACCTGGAGTTCAGAATAATGCCAGCTGGTCAGTGAATACAGTTGCTTTTCAGCATTCAGTTTCTTTGACCCCATTAGAAGTGTATAAAGACATATTCAAATGACTCCGTGATTTTCAGTGGACAGTGGGAAGACCAGCTACGTGTGATCAGGATTTTTTTTCTGATTTTAGAATTTGGTTAGGGTGAAAGATTGAGAACAATCTCTGTGTAGTACGTGCAGAATATAAGTGAGTTTTGTCACTTGGGTTTCTAGGAAAAAGGCATAGAAAATACATGATGGAATAACGTCCAGATGCAATGGAGACTTTGTTTCAAATGGAGAAAGAAGACAGACATTCTCTTTTTTTTTTTGCTTGGCTAGCTATATTGGGTGGTTTGTATGTAGGTTCTTGGAAGTGGTATCACCGCTTCCAGAATAAAGAAAGACAGCACCATCACTGCTGATGGTGCCAGATTTTCCGAGCTATTTATGCTCTGGACAGATGTCTTCAACAAGGTGAAGAGACTGCATTATATTGATGTAATGCTAAGTATACTTTTAAATATAATATTAGCCTTAAGCACAAAGCTATCAGCACGGGAAAAAGCATATTCAGCCATTGGAAGGGTGTCCTTGCCAGCCGGTCGGGAAATTACAAGCCTGACTCAGTATCTACTAAGCACTTTCTTGTCTTTGATGGATACTACGTACCTCATCATCCTGGGTAAAGGGTTGTAATTACAAGTTACTGCCGTCGTCCTTCGCTCCAGAGCTCTTTTCATTGCAATGTGGCCTTGGGAAGGTATAAATACAGATTTATTTCACAGATTTGGTGACAGTGGCATGAAGTATCATCTGATTTTCACAGAGATGCTCCCAGAGATAAAACCCCAGGTGTTCTCAGAACCTCCTGTAATGGGCAATCTACAACGCTGATGTTTTTGAAGCAAAAGAGGGCAGCAATCTCTCTGCCCACTCTATGTTTGCTGTAAAGCAGATGCCCAGATATCATCACAGAGAATTTGTTTGAGCCTGGGTAGGCCTGATTTTCAAACAAACTCATTCAGCCATGGTTGAGACTAACATGAGAGCAAAGAGCAACTGAAAATTTGGCCACAGCATGTATTATACTTACAAAGCTAAAAATAAATCTCTGCCTTGAGCATGAGAATAACTGAGCATTTGTCATAGCTGATATCAGTGTCACAGGGAAAGGTGAAGTCATGGATGGAAAGAATGTGAGAATGTCTGGTGCCTTGAGAAATGAAAATGGAATGAATTGGACATTGTGCAAACGTCACATTTTCCCTGGAACTTGGTGGATGGTGAGAAGAGGTCATAAAATGATGGGTAACAGCAAAGTGCAATAAGATGTTGCTACAAAGCAACACATCTATTATACTGTTAAAAATAATCTGCTGCCTTATCTCCCAGACTCCATGCATGTCAGAGGGGCCTACTTACACGCTAGAATTTGCAGTGGACACCCATGATCCAATATTGCCAGCCTCAATATTAACAAAACTATATGGCACATCTCTGAAGTGCCCTATCTCTGTAATGCTCCTGAGCGCAATAAGTTCAGGTATTGGCCACTGCAGAGTTAAAGCTGCTTTGGCATCTACCCATGATTTTTGCTAATGAACCATCTGGCTTAGTAAGAGAAGTTGCTCAGACACAAATCAGCAGTTTTCTTGCAGATGTTTGCTATTTGCTACTTCTGAATTCCCTTACTCCCAGTTCTTCCTCTTGCCTCGCACATCTCTCACTTTGCCATTTATCTCAATTCTTTCTTCAGAGGTAGCTTTGATTGCAAATACACTGATGTCTGGGACTCTCACTATAATTATCTTTCTACATTCAAAATACCAAGTTTCAGCGTCTTGGAAGTAAAGATTTTCCCTCTTAAATGAAGGTATGACATCTTCTGCAGACTGTGCTGGGATACATTTCTGTTCTGGATGCACAAAGTTGAAAAAGATAAATATCACAGCCTACTTTCCTCCTCTTTGAATTGCACATCAAAGGCTAAGAACCTAAGGTCACAGACAGCACGGTTTTCCTTAGAACAATCATGTCATCATTTTGATGTAGAAGAAACAGAAAATATTCTACATTCTACTACACTTTCATAAGTTATGTAGCAACCCATTCACAAATACTTACAAAGGAATCAAAATATGCTCAGGAAATTGGGCTTTCCCATTGGAAGAAAGTAAATTATGGGGACTGAAATCTGGACCTTGATATTGGTATAGAAGAGAAATTCTGCAAGGGAGAGATAAATCTTGTGATCTCTACTGCATTTTTACAAACTACAACATCCTACTTCAATTCCGCCCTTTATTTTCTTTCAGCTGATACCATTCATCTGCATTTGCTTTTACTTACCTCCTCCTTTGCTCTGGGGGTAACATTCCATTTCCTGTGCAATTTACATGAAAATTAACCTTTCACATTGGTGCAAATCCATGTGGGTGGAAATAATGTCATCTGTGAATTACCCAGCAACCAGAGGCTTTTGAGCAGACCCTGGAAGGCATTCAGTAAAAACTAATTTACCATGCTTTCTGTTATAGCAGATCCTTTCCTAAAGCTGTTCTCCTGCAAGATGTTGCTGTACTGACTTAGCATAGATTTTAAGATTTTATGAAACGTTACCTGTGTATCTAGAAAATTTTTATCTGAAACAAAAATAATAATAATTAAAAAAACCTGTTGGAAAAACAGGAAAATGTGAAAGAAAACCTAGGGCCTTAATCAATATCTGTGTGGGAGACAATGTCTGCAGAAGGTAGCGGCTTAATGGGGGATTGCTTTTACCTATTTGCTTTCTTCTGGAGAGTAGTGAGTTTAATGGATAGAGTCCCTCCAGGTGGGCAATCACAAAACTAACATTTTTATTTTCCTGACAGAAAATTGCATGTATTTTTCCTAGCAGAAAATGACATTTCCCCCAGAAAATTCTGATGCTTTTGCATAAGTGGTTTTCCTTGTCAAAGTATCTCTCTGAAGAAGCATTTCCCACTGGTTTTAACAATCTAGGCAAATTCTTGAGCAAATTCTTCTTCTTTACTGACTTATTTTTAGCTAGCATGCTGCTCTGACAACACTGTCTCTCCCTAGGTAGCTTGAGGAACAGGTGGAGACTACCTCTGTCTTCAACACTACCAGGTTAATCTGAGGAAAAGAGAGATGATTTACAGATATTTTTGATCTGGTTTTGGCTGCTTTGAAAAATTTTCCAACAACTCATTAGGAAGGATAAACCCTTTCTTTGCTCACAGTAATGGCTGAAGTTGCTGGAGGTGGGGAGGCTGTAACGGTCTGGCTCTCAGTTCTACAGGTGCATCTCCCTGTTCTGACTGGTACAAAAAGAACAGAATAAATCAAGATCATTGTGTTCTAACCACCTTTTCATGCCACAACTACAAGCTTTGGACATCTGTTCATTAGATTTTGTGCTGTCCAGCCAGCAAAGTCCATCCATGTTGTCTGAAATGCTCTACCTCTTCTTAACAACTTTCCTCTCCTAAAATGTATAAGCAACATTTACCCAGTGCATTTTAAGGCTCCATTTCACTTTGTTATATTGGATGTTTCAGAGGTGCTTATTTCTGAATATTTCTTTACAAAGAGCTGCTAAAAGAAGGTTTCTCTCCCTCTTAGAGTGCTGCAGCCTTGCTATTACAACCATGTGCTGGCCACTGCTCCTCATCATTCTTGTGGAGAGTGTTTCATCCTCTGAGCAGAGGTTGACAGATGGCCGTAATACTGCCTCTGTAATGAGAGGGACACTGAAAAAAGACAGTGTGTTCAAATCTGAAAACTACAATGAAAGAAAGCATGAGTATTGGTTTATGCCACTGAAAATAATGAAAGTCATCAGTATAGCTGGAATCTTAAATTCTGCTCTGTTCCCAGGAAAGTTCTCAGAGTTTTTGTTTTTCCCGGTCATAAAACACAGCAAAAGTGAATGTGGATGTCAGCAAGGAACAGAACCAAGATCCTAAATTTGATATTAGTTATTTTTCATATTTAAGTTTGTATCAGACTATAGGTATTGTTTAAGTAGATATTTGAAAAATGTTTATAGTCTTATGCATGGGTTTTATATTTAACAGGCCTATACTCAAAGGAACCTGAACTTGATTAAAGAACGTGATTCACCTAAATTACTTCAGACAACCTCTTTTGCTACTTACTCTCTTTGAACCTTTAAATGTTATCCTTATGTCAAGACAAGATGTTGTGAAGTCTGAACACATTAATGAGGAAGATCTTATCTTCCATCACAGATGGTTATCTGTGAAATACTTGAAGGGAAGCATTTGTTGTGGTTTAGGAATGGTGTTCCCCAATATAGTGTTCCCACTGAAACACTCCAAACCATGCACTGCTTGCTCACTTCCCTCATCCCCTTCCTCATCCCCTCGTGGAGGGCTGGAGAGCAGAATTGGAGGCACAAAAGGTAAATAGCACAGGTTGACATAAGAACAATTTACTGGAAACAACAATGAAATAAGAGAACAAACAGTAACAGTTTATTATTTATTATTGTTTATTAATATTAACAATATTAATAAAAGGATGTACAAGAAAGGCAAACAATTCACACGAGAAATGCTCACCATCTGGTAGCCGGCAATACACGAACCACCACCACCCTACCCTGACCCGGAGGGGAACCCTTCCTCCGTTCCCAGAAAATGAGGTGGGGTTGTTGCAGCGTGCTCGGATG
>VZRJ01010336.1:9665-22790 GCA_013397565.1 Ptilonorhynchus violaceus
ACTTATTTAAAAACTACAAAACTGCATTTTTGCTTTAAGCTATAAAAACTCATTGTTCTAACTCAGGCAGCTTTCGCCAAGGCCTCAGATCGAAACATGTATCCATTTCTATCTGTTCGAGCACAATGCTGTTTATGTACTCTGTTTGCACCTGCAAGGTCTCTGGAACTTCATTTCCCACATTGGAGTGTTGGTTGACAAGAAGCTCATGACCCAGCAATGTACACTTGCAGCCCAGAAAGCCAAACACATCCTGGGCTGCATTGAAAGAAGCATGATCAGCAGGTCGAGGAATGAGATTCTGTCCCCCCAAATTCACTCTTGGGACATCTCACATGGAGTACCGCTTCCAGCTCTGGGGTCCCCAAAACAGGAAGGACATTGACCTTTTGGATCAAGTCCAGAGCAGTCCACCAAGAAAAAAGCCTGTCAATGCAAAATGAAGTTTCTCCTTGTTTCCATCCCCTATATCAGAAAGTAACCACCAATGCTTCACAAAAAAACTCCTCGATCATTTGTGCCTTGCTTTGTTGCTTCTCTGTCTGATGTCTGGGTGTTTGATGCCCCCATGAGAACCAGGACCTGTGACTGTGAGTCTGATTACAACTATCTATAAAAGGCCTCATATACTTCTTCTGATCAGGCAGCCTGTATCAAACACAACAGTGTCACCTTTGCTAGCCTGCCCATAAATTCTTGAGTCGCTCATCATCCTCCCAAGACAGAGCTCCATACATTCCAGGTGTTCTCTTATATTAAGACCACTCCACCACCCCACCTTCTTGGGCTGTCTGTCCTAAAAAGCATGTAGCCACCCATGACATTCAGTCATGTGAGCTATCCCACCATGTCTCCTTAATTGCCTTGTAACTACACAGATCACTAAATCTTCCTGGGATTACTTTTTCATGTCCTAGGTACATGCACTACTACACGGGCACTTCAATGAGGTTTTCAAGCGTGTCCATTTCCCCAGAGGGGCACAAGAAGATACCCCATAGTCATGTCTCGTACCCGCTTCCTGGGTTGTGTGCTCTTGCTGAAAGTATCTCTGCTTGAGTCTTGCTTGGCTGTGTGAGTGATCTTTGTAACTGCCCCCTGTCTCTTCAAGTTTCTCCTTTCCAGTTTGGACAGTCTATTGGCCAAGACAAATTAAGCATTACCCAGTAAGAGCAGAAAGAATTCAAGCCTTGGTAAACCATATTTTATTAATAAGAAATGTTGAGATGGGAGATATACCAAATGGTTCTGAAATAACTCTATCAATGACTAAGTTCCAGGAATTTCATGTTGCTGAGCATTCCATCATTCAGATATATTTTCAGCGAGCTCATGTTAAAGAATAAGGACACTGCTTCTATAAGTTGAAGTAGAGCGCAGCAAGGTATTAATTTCTTTTGATGCTTAATATATAATGGTTGTTGGAGTTTCCCTACATTCTGTAAGTATTAATCCTGTTTTATACTTAAGGATATTTCTTTCACTTGAAAAAAAAAAATTACAAACAAAAGTACAGCTTATGTTGGGTATAAGCATGAAAGAACAAGACAGGTTGAAGATTTAACCACATGTAGGCTACATTTTATAATTTATAAGACTAAGACACCTAAACCTGTGTAATACTCAGATTTCGAGAGTAATTAGATCATGAATCCTTTTAACCTAAAGGACACATTCATGTGGTTGGGCCTTGCAAATAGAAACTGTAACATGAAAAAGTCAACAATCCCACTAAATTTAAGATGTTAAAATATAACTCAGCGAGATATGAGTTTAAATTTATAAGGGTTTTTTTTGAGTCTGAGTCGAACTTTAAGTTTACCATGAGCCCTGTATACATGACGAATTAGTTTTGCTATGTATGGTCTGTGACTTCAACGTTCACAAAAGTACACCCTCCAATTAGCAATTTCTTTTCCTGGAAAGGTGCATTTTCCACCACCATTTCCTCCATTCTGCAAGTCTGTCTCTCATGCTTTTAAAGTGTGTCACTCATACTTTCTAGTAAACTGAGTAAGTGAAGTAAAAAATCTGCACACTCTAACATCTCTGCTTCCACCCCAGCTCTAAAGACAAAAGAGAGATAAACAGGCTGGGCCATGATCTGGTTCTCTAAGAGCAACAGTAACTCTTATTTGTAGAATATAATTAGGCAACAAATCTCACTTTCAAATAATTATCTGGCATTGGAGCAGCAGGAATTCTTCCTTTCATGAAGAGAATGTTTGAATTTCGTGCATAATCACTGATGCTTAAATTTTGACATGTAAAAACAAATCATGTAAAACTATCTCTGTAAAAGCAAATTATTTAATGAGGTATTCATCCTACTAAAACATCTTTTAAATAAGAAGACTATGAAAGAGTTTGGAAAGTAAGAGACTGAAGAAAAATATAAACCAGTGCTTAATTTATATGTCATTTAACAAAAAATTAATTACTGATTAATTACTCATTTTGCAAAGACAATAAAACATAATGTATTTTATCCTAAGAGGAAAAAGATTACTATGTTTCACTGATACACTGTTGCAGATAGGTAAAACCTTGCAAAATGAAGGCCTTGTTACCCTTGTAAAATCATGGTTCACTTCTGTTACTTTGGCTAAGTAAAAAGGCCTCTGGGAACAAGCTCAGCTAACTTAGAAGTAGAGAAAACAAGTTACATAACTTTCACATGATCACCTCATGGCTTATGGTGACTGGTTGAATTATTGTTTGTTGTGTTTCAATGGTATGTATTCTGATAATGACTAACTGCTTTAAAAGGCTTGTTTTTTGTAATAAAGCTCGCTCTCCTTCGCACCTGCCTGGGAACTCTGAATCTCTCCATTGACACAATAAACTATACAAAATATGGAATATTAATGCAGTTTTACTCTTAGCTTTGAATTAAGTGGCTGAAATTCTTGGAACTCAAGATATTTGGAATAAAAGGAAAATAAGATGTTTTACCACTAACTATCTGAATAAAAAGGCCCAATAGATACTGGGGAATTGATACTCGGTCAGTAATTAAGTACCAATTCACATAGCAGATAATTTGGAAATGCTGTATTAGAAAAGCAAGGTTAGTCTGGTTTTATGTTTATTATTAAATTTGGAGTTTGAAGTTTTCTCTTTTGTCTCATAAAAGAGGACACAAAAATCTGCAGTACACTGAGAGGACAGAATTAATAATAAATGCATGCAAGCCTACTTGAGCATAAGGTTTCCTTTTTTTGTTTTGTTTCTTTTTTTTCTCCAGTAATCTAGGGTGGGAAAACATACAGAGTACGACAGCATAACTATTGAACTGAGCCTCTAGAGTCCAGAAGGAAAATGTATATGATATAAAATAGTCATGCTGCTGATACTAGAATTATCTATAATAGTTTAGGTTAGAGTGCTATCTTCCTGAGGCAACAGGCTGTTTGTACCAGCTCTTGTCAAAAATCAGGATTCATTTGTACATTGTTGATTAGTGACACATATTAGGGCTTCATTTTATTCTTTGTACTTAAATTGCATTTTGCCTAGGGCAGTCATTTAAGATAGAGTTCATTAAAGTATGTTATTCCATTTTAGCTTTTGTGTAGACAGCAAAAAGAAAAAAAAAAGCTATGCTCAGAAGTGAAAGGCTTTGATATGTAATTTATTTTGACAACTGTGCTGCTATAGCAGCAAGGTAAGAAAAGCTGTTTTAACAGGACTTACACAAAATTATATTTTTCTATTTGCATTACAACAAAGAGGAAATAATGAAAACATCTGAAAATATTTTTTCTATCATATATCAAAACAAGTACTATAACACTTGGGCATATGTTTGTAAAAAAAATTCAGTTTTACTGGATCATTTTTCAATATGCATTATTTTTAAAAATTCAGTTAAATTTTTTGAGTCTTAAATGATTAGGAGGGTTACAGTTAATTATATATTTTTCAAATTGCAACATTTCTTAAATTTGGTCAGAAATGATATGCAGTGTAAGTAGCCTATTCAAAGGGAATGAACGTATGAAATTATTCTGAAAGACAGAAAATTGATGTTTGTGAAGCAAACTGGCTTTTCTTTTTAAAATGTACACTCTCCTACAGCTTGTATAATTTGATTCTTAATGATCTAAACAACCATTGTGAGGTTATGCTCCATTCAGCACAGTGAAATGGGGAATTAAGTGCAAGTATTCAAAGCCGCAGTGCTAATATCCTTTTGGAAAATCAGGAATAGGAATACCTACAGTCTGAGATCTATTTTGAGTCTTTTTAATTATTAAGGGACTTGGAAATATTGTTTTGTTTAATTACTTTGCTTAAAATCTCTAAACTGATAGACTAGTAGGCAATATGACAGACTGGGCAGATTTACTGGAGAAAAATGCAAAGACTACAGTTCAGGGTGTCATAACTCTGAGTGAGATGTGCTAAAGAGTCCCTAAGGGAAGAAACTCACTAGCACTTGGGTCTCATTCAAAGTATTAAGAGTTCAAGAGCTGCTTGAAACAGTGACCTCAATACATATGGGAGAAACATTTGTCAGGGCCACAAAAGGAACCAAAAAAGGAAGAAAAAAATGTAAAGGTCGTATCTGGTCATATAGGATCAGGGGCTTTCAGGACATCACTTAGAACTAGAGATTGAGTCTGTTGGCCTTGATCAATCAGAAGGAGATGAGGTTAAGGGGCACACTGTTTACAGCTATGTGAGGAGAAATTACAAACACAGCACGCTTTCAAGCAATGGCAATGGCCACAGGTTACAGTTTGGGAGCTCAGGTTACCTTGTAGGAAAAGACTCATTTTAACTGAGGTGGTAGTCCAGCACATGACACAGCGGAGTGTAGAATCTGCATTCTTTGAGGTTTTTAAGACTCAGCTAGCCAAAGGCACACTGACAAGACCTCATGTTGACAACAATTCTATTACAGGCTGGATGTTGGATCAGATGAATTGCAGAGATTTCTTCCAAACAATACTGCTGTGATTCTGTGAAGGAAATCAAAACTAAAGCAAAAAAAGAAGCTCCATGGATGGACAACTTAGCTGTAAATCACAACAAAGGAGACCTTTCTCATTTTACTGACCTGACAATGCAGGTTCTCAGGGTTGCCTTGGTTTCAGCTGGTTTTATGTTGTTTGCAGTGGTGGCCAGTGGCCAAGTGATCAGCGAGGCCAGCATTTACAGCATTTTATCTATAATCCTCTAATGTCCCTCGACTATTTCTTTCAAATCCCAAAAAGGTGATGGAGTAAAGCAAGTAACAGCAGTATCTATTCTGTATCCATGCTGGGCGGTAGGCATTGATTTTCAGACACTGTGTCTTTTTTACTGGCAGTTACAGAATGCACAGTGGAGTATCACTATCATTAAAATGATTAACTTCTGTAAAATCCAACCGATTTATCTTTTATTTCTAATGAATTTCACTTTTTCTTGGCAATTTGACACAAATCATTGCATCCCTTTGGCACTGATTCTTGCTCACTAGGTTAATCATTACAAAGGTAAGAAAAGCATTGTTACAATTACACTTGCTACTCCCTTTCCAATTTACAGAGGAACTTGTTTGTTCTCTGTTCACCCATGGGTCAATGGCTTTATATAGGAAACATGAAGTCTCAGTTCAAACTTATTATCTTACAAAATTGTTCATTTGAATGAACAGTCAGTCTCAAAATGAGCTCAGGAGAAGCAGTTGGTGAAAAGTGACCGTGTAAGCCCGTCCATCTGGCTGGAAACACAAAGTGAACCTTGTAACAGCATTTATGTCTGATTTACATCCAGATGGACTTCTCTTGTACCACATTAGGTAATAACTAACAATTTTAAATATATACATAAACAAGTCTTAACTAGTGAGTTTAAAACCACTCAGCTTGTGTTGTTTCCTCCAAGTCTGCCACCTTTATTTCAAAGATAAAAGTATAGAGTACTTCAAGCATGAAATGAGTGAACTGACATCAAGAAATAAAATTTTCCATTCAACTTCTGCAATGAATAATAAAGTGATTGAATTTCTTTTGATGTAAGCCACCAAATTGCAAGACTGAAAAGCCTTACACAGTCATAGAGGTACCATTCCTATCTATATCAAAAGACAGAATTGTCAGAAAAATTGAGTAAAATGCACTCAGCGAGTTTATTGAACAACTTACTCAAATACTGTTATGGTGCACCAAAATCAAAGACTGGTTAGGCATCTAAAGCAACTTACAGAGCTAATCAGGAGTTTCTATCACTTCTGTCTGCTGTTGGAAGACGCTTCTCTCACCAAAATTTTTCTCATTGTTTAGCAACTCTAAAATGCATAGAAGAAAAGTTCTGAGTGTTTGATGATTTTCAATGTAGAAAGGATAAAAACTTGAGAAAGTGTATTGAGGTACATTCCGGTGGTACCTCTTTAGTTACAAGAAACTTCATTTAACATTGCATTACCAACACTATTTGCAGCACAGATGATTAAAAAAAACAACTATACAAGCTACTATAAATGAAATTATCTAAGATAGATTTATTAATATGACTGAAATTAAATAGGCCACATGTGTGTACAACACATTATAAGGGTTTTTTCAATATATACATTTCTGTCAGCTAACATTCTATGTAACTAAATTCCAATACTTATTTGTAAACAAACTGAGAACCACTGGTCTTCAACAGATCTATTAATAGTAAGAAAACCTAAATATAGATTCATGAAAAACCTCTATCCCAAACACAAGACATGATTTCTCACAGTATCTTGCATAAAACATTCTCAATAAATATCAATATTGCAATATTAATCCACTTTTTTCATTTGTGTGGAAGTAATAGCAAAATTTTAATATGTCTTCCCAAATTAAAAAAAATATTTTTTCTATAAGGGTAAAATACTTCAAGTTGGCAGTGCTTGAAACATTCTGAAAAATAACAAATCAAAACTGACATAGTTAATGCAAAGAAAAGAAGCCAATGTGGGCTATGCAATTTCTTTTTTGCTGACTTGTACAGAAGCAAACATCACTCTGTAATGATGCATTATGACACAAAATAACAGGGGATGAGAAAGAGGAAGAGGGCAAATGCTGGGCTAGAATTCCTCCTTCAGCATTACCAAAAGATTCAAAGTCACTCACTGATTTTTTTTTTGCTAGGATAAGCACGAAACAGCTTAACAGCTCAATTGCCAGTGTTATGAACATGAAAATTATAAAGTAATACTTATTAGCACTGTGAAGAATCCTGAGTTAAATGAGAAATGAATATATAAGTGTTCTGCAAAAAGAAGCAGATTTTTTGCATAAGTGTGTTAGATTGGTGAGTAAAAAATATAAG
This sequence comes from Ptilonorhynchus violaceus, assembly GCA_013397565.1. NCBI lineage: Eukaryota > Metazoa > Chordata > Aves > Passeriformes > Ptilonorhynchidae > Ptilonorhynchus > Ptilonorhynchus violaceus. Next base: position 16,968 of record VZRJ01010336.1, read on the forward strand.
TAAAAATTTTGAAAACATCATATTTCCAAAGCCAAAACCAACTTCATTTTAACAGAATTATGTGCTGGTTTGGCTGTAAACCAGTAGGGGAAATTAACCCCACACAAAATACCTCGAGAGATTTTAGGTCAAAATTACAATTTTAATAAAAAAGGTTAAAATAAATGCAGTAATACAGAAACACCAGCTTAAACAAACCAACAGAGTCATGGTACAACCTGACACCCTGTTGACCAGGGTGGTAGCAGTGTAGTCCAATTAGGCACTGGTCCTGCAGAAAGGCCTGGTAGTCCAGTCCCAGTAGTGGAGTGGTGTAGTAGTGTTGGGTTCCTGACACCTGGCTGGGCTCAAGCCTNAGGGTTCAGGGTCCAATAAAAACATCTGAGGGGAGGGTACATAGCATAACAACCAATCAACAACCGAGTAAAACAGAACTTTCCAGAACAGAAGGCAGAACTTAGGTTTAACAGACCGAGAGAGAGAGAGAAAGGGTGGGCTCTAAATGCTAGTCCCATCCTCCAACTCCTCCTCCCAAGAGGAGGGATCAACATCGGAGGCGGGATCTGCAATGGCAGCCATAGCAATTTGGGGGGAATGACCCACCACAGAGTGGAGTAGCTGAATCCAGTTCCGAGGAGTGGAGTGGAGTAGCTGAGTCCCATTCCAAGGAGTGGAGTCCAGTCGAGTCGAGTCGAGTCCAGAGTCCCGTTGAGAGTGGAGTCCTGAGACTGGAGTCCCGTCGAGCTGAGAGTGCTTTCTCCCATCCAAAACCCTTGTTTTATGCTGTGTTTCTTGGCTGGCACCTCCCCCAGGGGAGGGGACTTTTATTGGTTGCTTCGGCAATGAGTTTGGATGCTCCTGGCCCTCTGAGCTTGGATGGGTGGTGCTAATGGGCCATTAGCTGAGATCAGATAATCAGGATGGGTGGTGCTTGCTGTCGGCCAGAGTGCTTATCTCAGTTGAGATAAGGAATCCCTCAGGGACTAGGTGTGTAACTATGAATTTATCCAGCTTTTGTGGGTGGTAATAGAATATATGACTAACCCAGGACAATTTTTAAACAACTTTCAGTAAAAATTTGGCCACAATTAGAAGTATGAATTAGGTGGATATTTTCCTGAAAGTCCATCCTTGTATGCTTTTTAATAATATTTTACAAGACTGTGGAAGTGACTTATACGATAGAATATTTTCCTAACAGAATAGTTTCTTTTCATGACTGGGAGGTAATAATTAAGGACATTCGTTTCCAGCTTTGCAAAGCAGCAGAAAATACTAGGGGTTTGCATCCTTTGCTTACTTGGATTCAGCTCTTGAGTCACATCTACACTTTCAGATGTACACCAATTAGTAAACAGCAGACAACAAAATGAGTATGTTGTACTGTATATAGACATAGGAACTAGCCAGATCAGCCGCTGTGATAGCATGAGAATCAGGTTAGCTTCCTACATGTATAAATTGTATAGAAACTTTCATTTTATGTGCTATATGAAGGTAGGTCCAAACTATCCAAATGTGGTTTTCTTTGATATTCTCTTAGATGGATGAAATTATATCAGAGGAAAGTTTGTATGACAATGACATTAGAAAGATTTTAGAACTATAAAGAGAGTCTGTTAGTACACTTCACTGAGTTACAGAGCTATCCTGACGGATTCTAGGATGACATATGAGCCCTAACTTAAGTTCAAAGTTGATCAGGAAAAAAATGGAGGGAAAAAAAAGAGATGCCTGTTTAGGAAATAATATTTTGGGGCTTTATCCAAATTGCTTAATTTCAGTGTACATCCTCACTGAAAAGTATGCCATAAGGATATGTTATTGTTCAAAACCATACAGAATTATTAAAAATATTTTGTATTTTGAGATTTTTTTTCCCAGAAAAAAGGATCAACAGAAGTTCTGTTAAATTTATGAATTAAATATCCTTAAATCCTTGAAAATTGCTGCTGTCTTAACACTTCAAAGAGTATCATAGCTATTAAGAATACAAATTAGATTTAAAAATAATTTTTTCTAAATTAAATTTAATAGAAAATTACTTTGAAGTGCCAAAAATTAATTATGATTATATTAGATCATTTTATAGGATCATAGAATCAAGATATCAGAGAATTTTTGCAATAGGAGGGGACCCTGGTAGGCCATTTAGTTCAAACTCCCAGCTCAAAAGAATGGTCAGCTAGCACAAGCTGGTGAGGAACAAGTTCAGTTGGGTTTTCAATATCTCCACAGATAGAGAGTCCACATCCTCTCTGGGAAACCAGTGCCAGTGCTTGATCACCCTTAATGTGTAAAAGGATTTCTTTTAAGAATTTACTGTGTTGCTTTGTGCTCTTGGCCTGCCACTGAACACCACTGAGAAGAGTCTGACTCCATTTTCCTTTGTCTCTCTCATGAGGTATTTGTATACATTTGTAAGATCCCTCTGAGCCTTCTTGAGTCTAAACAGTCAGAGCTTGCTCAGCCTTTCCTCCTAAGAGGGATGGTCCAGGCCGTTCATCATCTTAGTGGCTCTGTGCTGGACTGTCTCCAGTATGGCCATATCTCTCTTATACTGGGGAACCGAGAATGGAGCACAGCGCTCTAGGTGTGTCCTGGAGTGCTGAATAGAGGTGAAGGATCATCTGCCTCCAACTGCTGGCAACACTCCTCTTAATGCAGCCTGGGCTGCTGTCTCAGTTTTGAGACAAATTTAAGACAGGACTCTCTAGGATGAGTCCTTCTCTCCAAAAGGGTTCAAAAAATCCCTTTCCACCAATAGGAAATGAATCCTAATAGATGAAAGTGAAAAAAAACCCAGTTTATTAACAAACAGAATGCCCACTCACAAGGCAAGGGCAAAAAAGTAAATAACTGTTAAACTGTCAGAACCCACTTCCTCCCCCCCGCCCCGGAACAAAGAGCCAGAAAATAATGTCCTGAGAATGGCCCCAGCATTGGAGGAATACCCCTTTCCTGACATATGGTCTGAGATGGCGCTGGCTCTCACGCTGAGGGGAGTAGAACTTCCATGGGGCAGTTCCAGCATTAGGGGAGGTAAACCCAGTGGCTACCTGGTGTCAGCCTCTTCCCCACGGCAGTCATGGCAGACGAAACAGCTGGGCTGGAGCCTTTTGGTGCGCTCTCTCTTCCCGGCGTGGCTCACCAAGGCTTGGGCTAGGACAAAGTGGCCCCACTCCCCACCAGGTCCTGTTCCTGCCAATATTGGAGCAGAAGCCCATTCAGTTCAGCTCAAAGCAGCTGAAAAATTTGCTAGTCCAGTTTCTCCAAGCCAAGAAAGGGAAAAGGTTTTTGCCTGGGCCAAAAACCAAGTCAGCCAAGCAGAGAAACTACGCTGTCCAGTGCCGTGGAAAGCCTGAGCAGCGAGCCGTCAAAGAGCCCACACAGCCGTGGCAAGAAAGCTTGGCCCCCACCCTGGCCCCTCTGGTCTCCGGATTTAAAGGTACAGGAACCATTTTTGGGCATAAGCAGAAGATCATGGAATAGACTATCATAATAAATCACTCCTAGACAGCTGCCTTTGCTATGATTACATAGTACTGGCTGATATTCAACTTGGTGTCCACCAGGACCCATTGTGGATGCTGAAAAGCTTTCAGCAGAGAAATTTTCCAGCTTTTGCAGCATTCTGTGAGAGCCTGTTTTTCTCACGCAAGCTATGAAAAACAGTGAGACAGTTTTGTAAACGAATCCTTTATCTTGCACCTGTGAAGTTGTTATGTAGTATTGTTATGATACTGACTAGAGAAATATTTTGAAATGGGTGTTGTATGGTCCAGCCAATCACCCTGAGAGGTGGGTGGCCAAAGGACCAATGACCTTATGGCATTCAAGTATGCTAAGGTACAAAACAAGTCTGTATATTAATAAATAATTCCATTCCACCTTCTTCCTGGATCATACTTTGTCATGATTTCGCTCTGTCCCCAGTACAACAGTGACATCTGGTGACCTGCAATGTGTCCTATAACCACACCTTCCTCGGAAGGTATGTAAAAACCCCACCCTGGGCTGGGGGCTGCAGGGACAGAGCCCTGGTCCAGGCACCAATGTTTTAGACAAAACCTGAAAAGATGGGACAAAAAAGCTCGAAAGAAAGCACAGTACTTTCTGCCTGGAAGACTGTATTAGCTCTAACAAGAGCCGATCTGTCTGATGCCACTTTGAGTGAATTATTGAATTGGGCGGCAGCCCATGATTTTTCTGCAGAACCTGATACTGCATTCAGCCTTGAGACCTGGCGATCGCTGGGGGACAGATTAACTCATGAGCTCACTTACGGAGATGATGATGTGGTCGAACTGGTCCGCATCTGGTGGTTTTTATACAATATCTTGCTACGAGTTAAGGTGGGAGGAGAAAGCAGAGGATTGCCCAGCCTGGAGGGTTCTGAGGGGGACATGATTTCTGAGGGATTTGAGCCGTTAGACAGTGCAGAGACTCAGGACAGCATGGGTGCCAAGTCTCCAGAACCGTCTCCAGCGCCGTCCCTGGCACCACTGGAGACTGAGATAGTTCCTGTGTCCCCGATACCATCGGGGCCGGGGAGGGTCACGGAGGCTGTGCGGGGATCCTATCCTTTGCCCCGTGACTATGTTCTGCCTATATATCTGCCCCTGCGTGACTTCGTTATGCCAAAATATCCCTCGCCTGTGGAACAGCTCGCGAAGGCAGCCAGAAAACAAGGAGGGTTTGCGGGGCGCCCACCCCCCTTCGCTTCGGGCCCCTCCCCCTTCCATGTCACAGATGCCTGCACCGCTGCCTTTAGCTAGCACCCCTGGAGCTGTAGTTCCTACGGCCCCTCCATTGTCGCAGGTGGCGCCAGCAGCTGGCATCTTACCAGTTGCAGCTGCGCCGTCTCTGTCACCGCATCTGCCGCAGCCGCCTTCAGCAGCCGCAGCATGGTCATTCGTGCTGCCGGTGTATGGTTTTTCTTCCGCGAATGTGCCTGCGGTGCCTGGCTGTTCTGCGCATGCGCCTGCATCCAGATATCCTCCTGCACAGGCGCATACAGCGCTGCCGCTGGGAATGGCAGAAGCAACCCTTTCTGCACAGCAGCTGGCAGTGCTGCAGGAAGCAGTGGGGCTGCTGTTACAGCTGACCGCTCTGCAGGCAGTGGCTGCCGGACAGGCAGCGGCAGCACAGGTGGCTGCTGGACAGGCGGCAGCAGCGCGGGCAGTTGCTGGACAGGCAGCGGCGGCTATGACCGCTCCACAGGTGGCAGCTGCGAGACAGCAGGCAGTGGCTATGATGCCCACACAGGCGGCGGTGCCCATACAGACAGCTATGCTACCACAAGCGGTGTGTACACAAGCTGTGCTACCACAAGCGGTGTCTACACAAGCAGCACTACCACAAGTGCAGCTGTCAGGACTACCCCCACTTGACGAAGCAAGCAGTGCTACAGAAGACATGCCTGATCCACGGCGGGAGGCCAAGGCAGCAACCAGACACTGACAACCAGTGAGACAGAACCACCCTTGGACTGTTCCATCGTGTCAGGTGACCGTGCGTCCGAGAAACCCTAGATATTTTTGGGAGGATGTTAGACAGCGGGCTCTGGAGGAGGGAGACTGGGATTTATTAGAGAAAATAGGGATACCTTGAGGCAAAGGTAGATATGCAGGATCAGGCAATTGGTACAGAACCTCAGGAAGGTGTACCGATAGATCAAGGTGATAGTGAAACTTCACAGGGAGATATCCAAGCCTATGCTGTCTTTAAGGCTCTCCCAAACAGGGGACAACCTGACNGCTGTCTTTAAGGCTCTCCCAAACAGGGGACAACCTGACATGCATGCTGCTATTGCATGGAGAG
>VZRJ01010338.1:8483-39693 GCA_013397565.1 Ptilonorhynchus violaceus
GGGGGGGGGGGTGGATGTGTTTGTTTTTAATATAGATATACTGCATATTCTTTAAGGTATATAATATCCTTGGGGCTTTAAGTAGGAAAAAAGATCAATTAAATACAGTATATTCCCTGCTGCTTAGCCACAGGGGTCACTCTATGCCCCTCCTCATGTTCATACCTTCCCGGTGTTGTCAGATATATCTTGCTTCACCAGTTATTCAAATTACTTACAGATAGTTTGTTACATCTCTAGCATCATAAGAACATCTGTCACATTATGCTGCACAGAAGTCAACACTGACTTTGCTTCTACAACCTATAGTTCTCTGGCAAATTTTGTAGCAATTACAGGCTGCTTATACCTCTGTAAATCTGAGTAAAATTTTACCTGTGCAAAATCCAAGTTTTAATTTAAATCTGTTAAAGAATTATCATATGGAGGATGTATTTAGAGGCTAAACAATATGATGTACTGATGATTCTAATTAAATATATATATAAAAAAAATTCCTCTTTTTTATATCTGAAAAAATTGCTAAGCAACATTACCTTATAAAACTATCACTCTGACACAATTTGGTATAGCTTATTTCAGCTATCATGTTCTGTCATCTAAAGGTGCCAGATAACCTCTTAATAGAAGAGATGAACATTTAATGAACTAGTCATGTATATTGCACCAGTGTTATATTTGGGAAAAAAGTGGAGGACAGAGGGATGCAGAATTGTCAGAGCATATTTACATTCACTTATAATAGGCTCTCTAACTCTCTAACATATGGAAGCTGCAATGTGCTTTCATAGTCTGCAGAGTTTGTTAGCATGACGGTAAGCATATGCCAGTTCTCTCAGCCTTTAAGAAGAAATGGTTTTTGTTTGAAGTAAATGAAAGAAACCCTCAAGTCAGTGTTTATCACTATCTTCTCTCTTATTTTTAACTATGTTTTCTTGTTTTATACTGTATGACAGAGGGAAGAAGGTTCAGATAATTTTAGACTCATGTTAATCGGTGGAGAAATAATGAAAAAGCTTTCATAATGCATATCAGAGTCAGAAAACTGTCATGCCGATGTGTAAGATCTATTCACATCTGTACCCAGTCCACTGTCTGCATATATTACTTAAGTATTAAACCAAGGCATCAGTCGCTAGAGGGCATCAAATCTGTGCCCTAAGAAATGATGAAAGAAGAGCTGCAGATGCTTTAACAGAACAAAGACAATTTACATCTCTGTATGCCAAGTGCTGTTCTGCAGATCATAAACCAATTCGTGTGTATTTCTTAAGTCATTTTATGATAGGTGTTACCCACCTTATACCTACTGTGCAATAAAAGCCTTTAAGAAAAAAAAGGGGGACCCCCTTCCCCTCCAGATAATCTTAAAGATCCGACTTTCAGGCTCTAGAGAAAAACTTATGTAGAGCTAGAAAGTGGAAACACAGAATATTTTCCATTGCTGGAAGTCAAGGTAAGTGCAAAAAAGAAAAAAATAAAAGAGCAAACAAGAAATAGGCAGAGAAATACATACCTTGCATAAGTCTCCTTTGTTTGGTGTCTTCTAAATATAGGTTTCTTTTCAAAGCCACTAAGCCTACTTTTACAGTACCTTCTAACTCTGTATGCTCGTCTGTCTCACACATACTCTTGTGTCCATTCTTTATTCACTGTCAGATGTCTTCTGCATTCTAGGATGTACTTCTCTTCTGGAACTGGACATCCTTTCATGTACTACTTTTATGTATTTTCAGGGGTCTTAGTGCCTAGAAAAAAATCTGCAGAAGAGGTCATAACATTTTATTGCATATAAGAATAAGGAAAAGCTCTCAGACATGGAATAAATGTTGTATTGCATATGATGAGGTTTTTTGAAGATAGTGTCGTAATTAACCCCAGCTGGTGACTAGCACCACACAACTGCTTGCTCACTTTGCCCCAGTGGGATGGTGAAGACTGAAAATGAGAATGCTCATGGATTGAGATAAAGACAGTTTAATACATAAAGTAAAAGCGCTCATATGAGCAAAGCAAAACAAGGAATTCATCCATGGGCAGGCAGGTGTTCAGCTGCCTCTGCGAGAGCAGGGGTCTATCACATGTAAATGCTTTTGACTTGGGAAGACAAATGCCATCACTCCAAACATCCCCCCCTTCCTTGTTCTTCCCCTGTTTTATATGCTGAACATGATGCCGTGTGGTATGGAATGTGTCTTTGGGCAATTGGGGTCAGAGATCCCTGTGTCCCCTCCCAGCTTCTTGTGCAATCCAGTCTGTTCGTTGGTGGGGAGGCGTGAGAAGCAGAAAAGGTGTTGACTCTGTGCAAGCACCACTCAGCAATAATGAAAAAATTCCAGTGTTATTAAGAGTTTCCAGCACAAACCCAAAACATAGCCCCATACTACCTACTGTGAAGAAAATTAACTGTATATCATCCAAAACTAGCACAGCTATAAATCAAAGACATTAATATTGCAGGTGAATTAGGTAAATTTCCATGCGTTGGTTTCCATAGATTTAATGTTTGTCAGATTTTAATAAAGAAACCTTAGCTACTTAACCAATAAAACGGAATAATTCCAGTACCCTTAAAATGTTTTTAGTAAAATTAAGTAACATCAATCATATTGATTTGATATTGTTTGTTACTGCACTAGATGCAGAGTTAGACAGCTACTCGTTTATGAAATGAACATAATATTTGTGTGTTCTGTTAGCTGTGTACCTGCCATATTGAATTTTATGCTCCACACAAATGACTGCTTGGATTTGAAGTTCCAAGACATAAAGGTATCCATAGGTTTTCTGCATTCAGAACAGTTTAAGATTCTCAAAACCTACCAGGAAATCATTAACATCAAACCAGAAGGTAAGAAAATAATAATAAAAACTCCCAGGCAATATAAAATTCTTGAGGAGAAACAAACCTAACAAAACAGACTGTATAACTATTTCCTTTTTGGAAATCTTTGGGAAAAGACAGTACATACATAAGATATACAGAACTCCTAAGTAGTAAAGGTGACTTTGATACTTACGAAGCATAACCCACCTCTCAAGATTTCATTTTTGTCCCATATCTCTGTCAACAGAATACAGGTATTTCAGAAAATCTTATGGGAGTCTGCTATTCCTTGAAGTTTATTATCCAAAAGAGAAGAGAATTGATAAATGCAATCTGTTTCTGCCACATTATTGCAATTGCTGTATTTCTTTCTCACTTACTAAGGCACCTACAAGAGTACTAACCTTTGAAATAAACTTTCATTCCCAGTATTTTGCCTTGTTCTTTAAAGTTTAGAAGTCAAATTAATCAAGCAACACCATAAGGGTTTGCTTTTTATTTTCTTACTGCTGTTCTAAATGTAGATATGAGTTTATATAGAAATGCCATTTTTTGTGTTACTTTTATAGCTGTTTTTGCATTTTTTACCTGTCAGTGACATCCTCATCGAATAGATCACAGGTGCTGATCACAAAATAACCCATACTCATTCCCCTTCCCTTTTCAAATAGAATTGTCGTTCACTTAGTTTTTAAGTAGATTTTGGCTAAAAGGTTCTCCAAAATCTATAAAAAAGTACAAGCTTTTTACTATTTCACACTGATAAGAATAAATCGTAGACATATAATAAAGACTGAAATCTTTATTTAAAACTTAGAAAAGGAGATGGAAATTAATTTTAGAAGGTTCCATAATATTCCACTAGTTATATATATATAGTAATAAGAAGACATCATATAACAGAGGAAATGGTTAGGAAATAATGCTTTTCTGTAATCTAAAGCAAATCCTCTTGATAGACTGCTTTATCATGTTCACGTTTTCCATTTGCAAATATTTCCCCTCTGTACAGCATAATAGCATACAGAATTCCTTTCACAGAAAAGAAAAGTAAGGATAAACCATACATGCCAATGTCCGTATTTAGTTGTGTGGGTGAAATTTGTCTATTTTTCCAAAGAAGATAACTTTTTTAGACTGTTGCACAGAAAAATGCTTTAGTTCTATAAGTACAGTGAGCTCAACAAATAGTGACTTGATTATCACATTGAAATTCCATGTGTTTTGAGCTCTTAAATACTTATTTTGTCTTTATATTTTCTTCTATCTTCATTTGCAAACAGTAGCATATAAGCTATTCGATAAATATATCATACTCAAAATTTTAACATGAATAAGAAGAAAAACTCTGAAAGACAGCCAGAATGAATTATTAAAACAGACTTGCTAATATGCAGAGTTTAAGATTTTTGTATTTTCTTCTCTATATACCTAAATTTAGACAGAGAATTTCTAGGTTACAGTACTGTACTGTAAATGAATCCTGTCATTGAGAGTGACAGAAGAAGACACAGCTGAAAATGTGGTCACCCTGACTAAATAGTCACTCACAGTTTTGCTGAGCTATCTAGCTCTGCTAATTATTTTGTAGACATTTGCACACTTATCCTGGAATTAGCCCAGGAATTCATTTTGCCAACATCAACACCAATGAAGACCAAGTTATAATGACTTTTTGGCCACTACTGACCTCAGGTGTGGACAGACAAGTTCATACAAGGTCAAAAAGTTTGAGCCTCAGTCTGGAGAAAATTCCTAAATATATTTTAAGAGAACTTGATTGGTTCTGTGTCACTGATGATTAAGATATGTCAGTGTGGCTGCATGATTTAATAATTGCCAATGAAGAAAACAATGGGAAAACGTTGTTGCTTAAACAAGTGATGACAATCTGCATTTGTTTCTGCATGTGTTGCCTTCTAATGTGATCCTGCCATAAGTACCCTAAAAGTGACCAAAAAAATTTACATCAGAAAATAAGTAAATAAATCAGCAGAGCAGTTACTGAAGTACAGCATTTATTCAGAGAAACACGGTGTTTATAGTTCTCTGAGTACAAATTAAAGCTTGTGGTGGATTTTGAAGTGGATTTTGGAAACCTTTTTTGCAAAAAATTTCTTTTCAGAATTTCTTTTCACTCAAAATCAACATCTTCTGTTCTTTTAATGTTTACGTTTGTACATTTTTGTAGCATGTTTTACTTCATTTGTTCGTGTATCATTTGTTTGTATAACAATTATTGAATAATGATTTTTTTTTGGTGTAACACATGGAACTACACTCATGAACTAACAATGCCTTTCAATAAAGTTCCTCATATTAGCTATTAAGGACATCAGGTGCCTGTGAGATTCAAAGTTCTTCCTTGCATTTGAAATTGTGAGGCACATAGACAGAAAATAAAGTGCTAATGTTTTTCCTTAGTCAAAGGTTATCAAAAAGGCAACTCAGGAGCTGTAATGGTGTCTAATTATTTAGCACAGATTAATTACAATACCACCTAGCAGGCTATGGACAGGAAAGTGTAAAAAATGTCAGATAAAAACTAGGGTTTAGCCCCACCACCAAATATAAGATTATTTCAAAGAATACATAAAAAATATTTCAGATAAAATAATTTGTCACATTGTTTGGCCAGAATGTTGGTAAATAAAGTCAAGAACAGAGAGATATAGTTTTCATTTTAGGGTGCTCCATTGCAATGCAAAGCAGGAAATATCTCTATGTACCTTATACTATCATAAGAGATAACAAACCCACAAGAAACAGCAGCACCTAACTACCATGTGTGAACATTTGATGGTTTAATTAACATGTAAGTGCTACAGTTAAATTTTATTGTCAGTCTGGTAATAACATTTGATGAAGAATTTATATATTTGCAAATAGAATAATAAATTTGACTGATTTAGGTCTGTGAAATCCTATTTTCAGCATGAAAAAGATGCAATCTCCCATGCACGTTTATGATTTACATTGTTCGTGTTTAGGATTAATTATTTTAATTTTTTAGATAAAAATATTAGGGGAAAAACCCAACTAAACAAACCAAAACCAACAGCATTCCTTAACATTATTTTAATTATCTGCATGCTATATCAAGTTTTGATTATTCTTCAATCTCTAACCAATTAAGATAAAATCTTCATTGTGCTTTATCATGAAGTAGATCTTTCAGTATTCAGTAATTCTCACAGTAATTTACTTTCTGTTTCATACTACCTCAACCCTCAGATAGATCTTCCCTGCAGTGCCGGACATGCGGTCATGATGTTCTAACTCACTTATGAACATACTGTGTTGCAGAACATAAACACAGTGATTCATAATAAAACCAGTTACAATAACTGGAAAAGAGCAGGCAGAATTATTAATTGCTATTGATGTGTAGTAAAGAATGAAAATATTTTAAAAGCAAAATATTAAAATGTTCATTTTGTTTGTTAGTGATTTAAACATAAGGAGACTAAACTGTGTTCTATTAAATAATGCTGTTGTAAGAAGAATCACAAAAGGAAAAGAAACTGTAGTGGTATATAGATATGCTAATCGCAAAATACAGGAATTATAGCTTTATTATCTGTATTCAGTCTCATGCCTTAATTTGAAGCAACACATTTAAACTGTCTGGAAATTTTGAGCTGGCATTAGATTTTATCAACATCAAAGTCAGAGACATCTCTTTGACTCTTTAAAATTTCAAGAAAAACTAAAACATAAATGCATTGGCTGTGCTTGATTTCACTTAGATTGAAACTTTAAAAAAACCCGACAAAACAAATGAAGAACAACACTTTTCTGTGTAGAACAAATATGAAACGTTTCAAGTCAGTTTCAATTTGCATTTCATCTCACAAGCATGCTGCATTATATAAAATCCTGTGGTCTTTCTGTCCTTGTTTTCCTCTTTTAGGAAACAAATGGTGCAGTTGATTGGGCAATGTATTTTATCATAGAAGGTGGCTTCTAGATATGGCAGGGTTTTTCTCCAGTTTTCAAAGTTTTCAAAGCATCCATATATCAGCAGGTATTTAAACTTTAATACTTTAGTCTAAATCCAAAGTCCCCTGTGCATTGTTGTGACAGTGGTAGTTCAGGATAGAATAGTTTGGGCAAAATGCTTGTCACCTCTACCATTTGTACCATTGATATATATGGTTTCTGGGAAGAGCAAAAAGCATATTGTGTGCTTGATAACATACAATTTTTACACTGTTGTAAAACTCTTTAATGTTTAGTTTTCAAGTAAATCCATTTTAATGACAATGAATGTACTGATGCATCAGCAGTATAAACTCCACAGGAGTCATGCCAAAAGGAAACCAAGCCCCACACAGCAAAATTGGAAGGGTTTGTAGTCCTTTCAGACTTCTTTGAAGAAAGTGATTTGTCTTTAAAAATTTGCTAGTAGCAGTAAAAAAATTAAAAACATCACTACACATTTTGAAGATTGAAAGGATTAAAATATTAGAATTGTTAATGAAGTGAAAGGCATCCAAGAGAAAGCTGACTGGACAAAATGAAGACTTGCTAATTGCTTTCCTGAGGTTGCTTGCAGTAGATTCAATACAACTGTGTTTTCATGTCAGCTTTTAGAAACATAAAATTTTTAAATGATGGTGACAGTAATTTTCTGTTTAGTATATCCCTAAAAAATAGGGTTCTGTATATGACAGCCATACACATACATGTATCCCAAACTGACTCCACTGCTCTCTATTATGCTTTATCTGCAGTGCAGGTATAACATATATTGCACTTTCATAGATACATAAATATTGCCATATATTCATGTGTATATCTACATATCTATATCTATAAATCTCAGCCTCAGTGGTACAATAATATTTATTCATTCCTGCAGTGTATTAGTCTATGGAAGTGATTTACCAGGGGTGGTGAACCCATAAACACATACATCTCAAACAGAAAAAAGAATTAAAAATTAAAAAGATCAGAACTATAATTAAACTCAGTGTAGCCTCACGAATGGATATTACAGCAAAGTTTAAGTGGTGATACAGTAGAGGGGAAAATGAGTTGTGAGGAAGGAAAGGATAGAAAGAGTTTGATTTGACACTGTTATTAAAAAAATGCATGAAGACCCATAGCACTGATTTGTATATTTCTTGCATTGTGCTTATATTTTTTAACTTTCAGTTTTATAATAAACCCCCCTACTGCTTGGTGGGGGGGTTTTGTTTGTTTTGGGTTTGTGGTTTTTTTCCCAATAAAACCCATATTGTTCTCATTGCTACACTTTTCTACAATTTACATAGCTGGATAAATTTGATAAATTTACCTAGCTCTTACTTCCTGGGAAATAATAAATCAAAAAAATGTTACTAGCAGTATAACAAACAAAGTGCGTAAGACTCTTGACTAATTGGAATGTATTAGGCTCTGGTTAAGAGCAAATTTTGCCTGTCAGTTTAAAATCATACTGTCAATGACTATGTCTTAAGGAGAAATTTTCTCTGAGTGTTCAACAAGAAGAGAAAAATATCTTATCTGTAGAGCAAATTAATTTATTTCGTGAGAGCAGAAGCCCGGACACAATGCAAGAAGTCAATCTAGTCCATAACTAAACAGGTATATAATAATTAATTCAAACTGTTCTAGAGATTTCTGAGACTTATGCAAAGATCGACAAATACATTTTTGTTAAGAACCTGGAGTTTTATTATGAATGTCATATAATTTTCTTGCTTTTTGTTTTTTAATGTTTTACTCTTTGAATCCTTACTCTACATATCCACAGCCTCCTGTTGAATTCCTATTGATCTATAGCTGGCCTCCAGGCCTTTTTGGTGTCTATTCAGGTTTTCCTACATGAGGGTTAAAGACAAGGGAAAATATATCTCCTCCATTATTGCCTATAAGAATACTTTCACCTATTTTGGTGTTTATCTTACCCCTAATAATTTTTCAATTGTACTTGCTCAAGGAAATGGACTAGGATAATCTTTAAAGAGCTGTTGCAGTAAATTTTCACTGGTTTAATGATACTAATCTATTTTAGGTTTTTTATAGTCCATAAGGCTATGTATACATGTAGCTATATCTACTTCTACAATAGGGCATATTTCCTTGCCAGGGAGTGGGAGTATATGTATTGACAGACAGAGATGCCTGATTACATTCCATAATGAAAATATGTTAGTTAGTATGTAAACGATAATCACTTCACATGTGTTATTGACTACCCTGTTATCTGGATGTCTATATAAACACATTTGTCCTGCTTCCATTCTTATAACTTTATTGTCTTGAAGGGACAAGTTACATTTTACAAAGAATAAATCTTACATTTATTTCAAAAATCTTGCTGGCTTGGTGACTAAACTGTAACTTTTAAGAATTTTGGATCCTTTTTGCCCACTATTTTACATTAAATACCTCAAGAAGGCTGATTCCTAAATTTTTATCTTGCCATTCAACTCAGATTCACTTTGCCAAACCCTCACTCAGAACCACCAGTCAGTTCCTCAAAACAGCTGAAACCAACTTAGAGCAAGGCAAGCCTGGGCTATAACTGAGACCTTGCTTTTTCTTGTCCATACACAGCCTTTGGCCTTTTACTAATAATGGCAAAATTCATATTCGCTTGCCTACAGCAGAGATTTTCTTGGTAGTCCTAATCATATTCTGTGTCTTGGTCACTTGCTTAAGCCAAGCAGACAGTTCTCTAAGCCTCCAGAGAAGCAAGAGTTATGTAGGAAAACTTATGCTTCATTTGGTAACTGGCTTTCTAATCTATTTAGCAACAGGTTTATATATTGTGTTAAGATCTACTGATCATGGGGGAAAAAAAAAAGCACTTTGGTAATCTATTTCTTGAAACACTGATTTTAAACAGGCACCAACTCCTTAGTTTATTAACTTAGTTTCAGGTTACTTGCTCCCTGTTACCACAAATCCTGGAAATATAACATGATCTCATCTCACTCTAATCAGAACCAAACCTTCCTTTCCTCATGAGCTCAAAGGCTGATCTTTTTTGAGCTGTTCATAATTCATGCTTGCCATCTGTTTCTACTAAAACACACTAACCAATTTGTTATTTAAAATACCTTTCCGGGTAAAATAGTTACTAAAAAAAAAAAAAAAATTGAAAATATGATCTTTAAAGGCTCAAGCTTTAAAATATTTTAAAAAATATTACAAGTGATTGAAAAAAAAATAAAGACCTTAATTTCACGTTGATTTTTTTTTATATATCCTTATTCTTGTATTTTATTAATTGTTCTGTATACACAGAATATTTATAAAATTGCGTTTTACATTTCTCATTATATCCCCACTCTATTTGTCTAGGTATTTATCCTCATAAATGTCAGTGGATTTTGTTTGGGATTATGGAGAATCCCATAGTATTTAATAGCAATAAACAGAACAGTTAACCAGGCTAGTGAATGGGTGAATGGATTTTAGCTTCTATTTCTCACAGAGGTAACAGCCTTAGAAAGAATTGAAATTTTATGCTAGGAGACAGGAACAGACCAGGAAAAAATAATCTCTAAATGTTAGTCAGAGTAAACGACCTACTAATTGTTGAAAAAATGTAGGGCTTTGTGGTTTTTTTTCCACTTAAGTATTATGTGCTAAAAAATAGCTTCAACAAAGTTATTATTTTCATGACAGTAATTTTTGTTTCAAATTCCAATTTTATTTCCATTCTGTATAGCAAATTATTGTAAAGGAAAATCTATCTTAGATCATAATTTTCATGGTTGTTAAAAATTGATTTAGTTGTCTATTTTGTCTTTGAGGGGAAAATCCAAAATAGTAGCAAGAGTGCAAACAATTAATCACCTTGATCACCAAATATCCTTACTTTTCCTATTAGATATGGATGTGGGAGTCTGTGATTGTAGATTTCCAAACCAATTATGATGCTACTCTGAAAGACATTCATAACATTATCTTACAATATTCTTCAGAAGCAGAATATTTTTATGGCTTAGATTTTTAAATAAAAATGACTGTGAAAAGCCATAACTGGAAAACTGCATATAAGGGATGAAAAAAGTTAATATTTTTACAATTTTGTGTTCCAATCCTATTTGTTTCTATAGACCAAAAGTGAAAAACATTTATTTATCCCTTTCAATTGATTTCATAGTCTAAGGCAGAAGAAATGGTTTGTTGATGGAGTTTTTCCTATAAAAGCACAGAAATAGAATGTGATCATTAGAAGAAGAATAGTCTCATAGTCATAGGAAAATTAGACTTGAATGGACAACTGTTATCTAGACAAGTTATAAGGTTGTCATTCAGCCTCCAGTGAAGGGTCTGAAAGTCCTGAGGTAAGCTTGTCTCCGAAAAAAAAAAAAGTATGGAAAGCACTTTTAGTAGATGACATTTCAACAACGAGCAGAAAAATTGAGTTTGTCAACTTCCTTTTTGTATTGTACTAGGTATGGTTTTCACCTAGAGTGAGATCATAACATTGCAATCTATTCAAAATATTACTTTATATTTATGAATCTTTAAATTCCCTACAGGCTCAGTTGTGAAATTTTTGTCCATTTTCCCTTCTCTTGTTCTTCACCATGAGCCTGGTAGTGATGCCAAAGAGATTTTTGCTTTTATATATTTTTCTGATATATTGATATACTGATATATTTGTAGCTTTGTGGCCTATTATTGTATAACTATATAGATTCTTAGCTAGCTCCAGTACTTTTCCTATCCTGTTAGACAGAAAGAGAAACACATTCCTGGATCCTATTCTAATCTTGCTTCTTTGAGAACCAAGGACATTTCACTGTCCCAAGCATCATAAAAATGTAAACAAAATAGGGCTAAGGGGGGGACTTCAGTAGGAGGCCGAACCAAGGGGATTTTTGTGTACATTTTTGCCATAAATGTACCTGGAGGCCTTCAATAAATGGTAACAGCTTTTATCACTTTAATCTTGTTTGGCTTCTGATTTTAGGTGGCTGAAAAAGACATCAGTAGTATATTCAGCTTTTTGATACATGAAGGATAGCAGAAAACTGTTATGGAGCTTGGGTATTGGTTGTTTGCTGAAAAATAACATTTTGCTATACCTCTATTAAACAGTAATTTACTGTACAGTTCTGTAGGAGCTTGACTTGTGACACAGTATTCCGGCAAAAAAAAACATCTACCTGGTGCTTGCATATTGCTTTTGTGTTTATTCTAATTAATTTCAGATACATCAGTGTTCCTGCTGTTAGCAAGCCTTTAATAACTGCTTCCATGCTAAACCTTGTTTTCCATGATTTGTACCCAGTTCCCATCCTGATACTCTTGAATAATTTTTCTCAGCTTGATGCTACTTGAAGTTAGATATCTTTTGATAAAGTTTCTATTTAGAAAAATGATTTGTCTTTTAAATTCTTTCTAGAACATCACTTTGGACATCCTGAAACAGAAATGATTGACAGCTTGTATAATAAGCTTAAATTCTAGCAAGGAACTGACCATCACTAAGGAGAGGTCTGTTTTCTATAAAGAAATCTATGTTTGTTTTCAGTTATGCATCTTTGAAATTAGGTAACTGATTTCTTTTTGCTCATTGCCAGTATAAAATGGACATAAAAAAGGTTATATTGCAAATCTTCTTGCTTGAACACTGTAACACAGTTGCTAGACTACAGTCACGAGTGTTCGAAGATGCGGAATCATCTGCTTCTTTGGTCAGAGAAGTCATCAGGTAACCCTGGCACAATAACCCTGGCTCACATAATGTCCAGCGTAGTGTGAGTATTGATGTGTGTGTAATGGAAACAGACTATGAACATAATTTCTATTCAGAATTTATATTTTATTTTATATAGATTAAATATAATATATTATAGATTATTAATATACACAATGTGTGAGGATGTGGTGTCCCACCCTTAATGGGAAGGGAGCACCCAAGATTTGTAGATGATTGTGTTCTAAAGGAACAAGATAAGTCAGAAGGTCTGCAAAAGCTTACCAACTTTTGTTAGTATATTATATACTTGGCATGGAAACTGGTATAATTTAGTCCTTTATCTCCTATTAAAAGCACATGGCAGTGGGTTATGAAGGAAGGGATAGGGGAGGGGGGGAGACAGAGAGAGAGAGAGAGAAAAAGGAGGAAAGAGACACATCAACAGTACTGGATGGAACATCGATCCATCTGATAGGGTGTTCAGGGTCCTGGGGCGCATGCGTTCCTAGGCATTGTGGGGGTATCATTTTATTGATAACTTTTCCCTGCTCTGGATATGTTTCCTGCTTCCTATGCAAACTAGTTATTATACACAGTCTGTTCTTCTAGACAGAAGTAGTTCTGAAAGTGTTTCACAGAGCTTTGGGGGTCTTTGGTGGTCTTTTTCCTCCCCATGGCCCATGTCCAGTTCTTGACTTCATTCATGTGCCTCCACTGTACTGTGTCACTCCAGGAGCCAGATCAAGGACATTTGTTTCAGAAAAGTGTTGTCCTACCTCTGTCTGTCCTCCTTACCCAGCCACATCCTGTTCTTTCTCATAGTGTGTTCTTACCAACAATCCTTGGCTGACTCCATGGCTATCCGGCTATCGGTGTTTGAGACATACACATCAGCCCCTGTGTCTTCTAGGCTTCCACAGAGGGTGAAGAGGAATACTGATACCTTTATCTGTAAGATACATTTAAAAACAAGCTCTGCCATTGTATTCTATTTGAATTTGAATGGCCTTTATCCACACATTTCCTGTTTGCTTGTTTTGCTCCCATGTACTGTATTTTTAGATTGTCTGTGAAGAATCTGATCCTCAAAGACATTAGATATTCAGAAGAAGAAGCCTCACTGGATTTCCTCAAAAAATGGTGTCAAAGAGGGGAACCTAATTATATCTCATCCACCTTATTTATAGAATTATTTAGTCCTGGGAGCATTAAACAAATTAAATTCAGTCTGCAATTTAACTCTTCACTAGATTTTACAGTAGACTAAATTTGAAGGATTGTTCACACTTTTTTTTAGAACTGTTCCCAGAAAGAAAAAAAAATTCACAGCAAGAAAAATTGACAAACAGAAGGTATGAGGATGTGTGACTTCAAGACAATTCTCCCAAGAAAAAAAGGATAACCCATATTCTTCTTTTGGTTTGCTAGATATTTGAAATCCAAAACCAAAATAAATGCTTTCTCTTTACAAATTATTTAGCTGAAGAGTTAAGCTCTTTTTTTTCTGAGTAGGATGTGCTGAAAACAAAGAAGTGCATTTCACAAACTTTCAGGTTTTGAAATCTGTACTAGTCTGGAAAAGAAAAAAAATGAATATTTTAATTGTGTTATGTTTCATGCATATATATTAATAAAACTGTAATGTAAAGATGAGAGAGAAAGACAGACAAAAGATAACCTCCAGTACTATTTATCTTGGTGACTTCCATGAGAATAGTGACAAGTCAATGAACTGGTCTGAACCGGGCAAAACAGAAACTCAGATCCCCTATGAATCTCTAAACACACATCTATTGTCCGTCTCTGTACTCTCTCTTTCTTAATTTTTCTACTCTACATTAACTGTTCTGTAAGGAGATGAGGGTTTTCTTGGTTTGCTTTGTTTTCTTTTATTTTTCACAAAACTACTTTTTTTTCCAGGAAACCTTTGATCAGTATTTTCTGTCTAACTTTGCATTCTTTCCAATATTATCATGACTCCTGCTTTCCAGTGAACTTCTACGTTTCAAAGTAAGTTGTCGTCCTTCCCTCTAAGCATAAAATGTATTGCAATCTGCTTGAGAGAGAAAACATTTTCAAATACCCTCTTGGGATTTCTGGAAGGGTGGAAGTTATGTCTGCTGACTTCACTTTCTAGTATACCATCCAACTCACTATCTTTATGAAGTGTGCTGGCTTTCAAGTCTAAGTCTACTTCAGGCCTATTCACTTTGGATATCTCCAGCACGTCCCTCGTGAGTTTTCATTTTATGTTTCCTTTTCTGTAAGTACTGTCCTAGATACTAATGGCCAAATGCTGACCATAGCTGCAGTTCTGGGTACTACCCAGCTTCACTGAAGGATGCACAGAGTACAGCTGTGACAGCTTAGTTCTTACCTAAGTAATAACCTTATTTTACTCAAAAAGTGAGAAATTCATTAATGATCACATATTCCCCACTCTTCTGAAAGGGATTTGGTAGAGGCAGTATTTGGATTTTTTAATTTTCTTTTTTTTCCTGTGTGGACAATATGTTATTATATTACTGTTGTTCCTACAATGTAGAAAACCAGTCAATCCTACCCTTGTTTATGAGCATACATAAATACAGAAATGAATATTTCACAGGGCTTATAAACCAAAACATTAGCTAATATAAGTGTTCTGCTAAGCTATAGACATTTCGTCTAGGGTAGCTAGCTAGGTCAAATTCATATTGGTATTATTTTTGAATAGATTACTTAGTAAACTATGACTTCTAAAGGCTCAATTTCAAAAAGAATTCATTTACTGCAAAACCAGACTGTTTAATATTGCTGAACACTGAGTTGTAGGTATGAATACAGCATTTAACTTTCAGTGGTCTAATTTGAAAGCATGATAATGAAGCATGTGATCATGATAGAAATGTCAGTCTTTTAGGCACAAAAATTAAAATAGAAGCTGCTAGCCCTAAGTTCGCTAACTTTTCTCTACTTCTTTGTTTTCTCCACCTGCCTTTTTTTGTTTTTAATGATTCATTTGCTTTGAAGAAGTCTTTCAAATACTTAATTAGCTCCTGTAGAATGACATACTTATCACCAAATATTAAAAGCGGCTCACTCAAATCCCCAGTTAAAATGATGACTTAAAAAGGAGTTTACAGCAGCCTACTAATTTCTTGAAAACCTAAACATATATCAAAGCTGCAAAGAGGCTTATACTGTAAGTAAAATTAAACAAAATAGAAAATTATCTAATTACCAATACTACTCATCCTAACTTTTCAATACTGTCTGTTCAGAAGGGACAGGCATCCAGTGTGGTGTTTCTAAGTCACTTCGTTCATTGGTTTTGAGTTATAAACAGTTACGAGATACCTGTATGTAGCTAATATAAAAAATTCCCTTTAGGTTTGTGATCTACATAGTATTTATACCTGTAATGTCTTCTAATTAAGAAATTTACAGGGTCATCATTTTGAATTAATTTACTGACGGAACAACAGGCATTAAAAAGTGTAATCATATGCACTCTCTGTTAATATTGTCCTTCAGTAAGACTTACATTATCCATTAGCATCAACTGAGCATCTCATTCCTTAATATACTTGAATGTCCATTAGTTTGTAAAAGTAGAGGGATCAATGTTCTAGAAATAACAACTCTGTAGCATGTTCAAAACACTTGAGATCATGTTTTCATTTTTTAAAAAAATCAGTAAAAGTCAAGGACTTTTTAGTTCTAAGCATGCCTTAGGCTCGAAAACAAAATAGTTATAAGACAGAATATAAAGTCAAGTTTCTCAGTGCTTATTGAGTCTTTTTAAAAAGGCAGCAGAGAAAGCAAAAAAAAAAAATCCTAAGGCAATTTTTTTCTCCTAAAACATTTTTTTCACATTCTTGCTAAAATGTGTGCATAATTTAAAAAAAAAAAAATTAAAGTGTATGCTTTTTATTCATCATCATAATCAGATAAGATGAAGAAAAAAGCATAACCACAGAATCACTTATTTGCTAAATTAAATGGGTAGCTACTTAAAAATATGTATTAGTGTTAAATATGTAAATAGAATGAAAGGCATTACAAGAAAATGGATATTTCCCTAGAAGAATCAAAAAGTTCCTCTATTGTTTCTGTCCATGAAGAACATGACTTTGGTCTATTCTGCATAGTTTGACTGCATACAATGGAGTCTGGTACAGAGATCCCCAAAGTCCCTGCTAAAATGACAACACAGTCCTGAGCAGCCTTCCCAACATAGATTCAGATACAACCCTGTCTATATCTATGACATCAAACTTCTGCTAATAATAATCTACTACATAGTGGGTGCATTTGTGCTTGTGCATTTTTTTACAAATGAGCAATTCATGATTATCTCACAGGAAATATTGATATTCGCCAGCCAGTATTTCTGTTATTTGAATACCTTTCTCAATCCTACTTCTTGGCAGATTCAGCTTTCTATTTGAGAAATAGGTAATTAATATGTTTTCTATCAACATGGGAGGGGAAGAAGGGGAAAAAGGTCTCCTTTGAATATAACCTTGCTCAGTTATACATGAGCAGATGACATCTTCACCTTTTTATTGTGAACTTTCAAAAACTTTTTCAGTAAAGTTTCTAAAAATTTCTGTGCACATGGCACTGCCAAAATTAGTTTGGTCACTTGCAACAAAGCAATTCACAGTTTTGAATAAATAGTTTCATAGTCAGTACTCAGGGGAAATAAAAAACGCCTCTCCCCTCCATCTTTCCCAAAAAAAAATATACCCAAAAAACTCAAATCCAAACCTAAACAAAGAAAAACCCTTACCCTCCCACAAAAATCCAACCAACCAAAAAAACAACACAAAACCAAACCGCCAATAAACCCCCTAAACCACACAAAACTTTAAAAGTCTATTTTTTTTTTTTTTAATCCCTTTTAAGGCAAGTTTAAAAGAGGCAATTGACCCACAAAAGAGACATAAGAACATGCAGGCTGTCCATTCTAGAAAACATTATCCATTATTTTGCAACTAAGTTTCAGCTTAATTTATGCTTGTCATGGAAAAAGCTTCCTGATGTCAGGTCTGGCTGTGTGTAGGGCTGTGCAGGGGGATCAAGCTGTGCTACTGTTTAGGATTCCTGCCAAATAAGTGACATTTCCCAAGAACATAAATGGAATTTTTAAATGCTGTCTTTGTCCTTCTTAAACAGTGGGTCTAAGGGGGACCTAAGGAGAAGAAGAAGAAGAAAAAAGAAAGAAAACTTATCCTGATAGGAGTACATGGATGGTAAGCAGAAAAAAAAACAAAGCTATTCTGAGTAGGGAACAATGTCCTCTTTAAGAACAAACTATGGAAATTAATAGTTTTTCCTTTGTAGATGGTTTAATTTCCTACTGTAAAGTGTAAAGTAATTAGAATATTTCTGAAGACAAGTATTTAAATATTTAGCAGCATATTAAAACTGAAGAAAAGAGCATGACTGGATTTAGAGTTTGCCCTATCTACAGCGTGGAGGCATGGTTCACTGACTCATAAGCGAGAACAGCAACAAGGATGACAGCATAATAAAGGACTTAAAATTGACCTGTAATTTACCTTTTGAATATTCATTGTATAATTTAAGTTACTAAATTTGTCTTTTTCTATAAAAGAGCTTAAAAAAAAAAAAGTGTGCTTGAATTGAGACAGACAGTAACTGATTCCTTCATATTTTGGGGGTTGAAGTGAGTATAGCTCAAGTAAGTTAGTACCTAAGCAAGGACAGGACCTTGGTGCTCCAGGGTATGCTCCAATCTTTGACCAGAAAAAAAAAAGGAAGGAAATGCTTTGAAGGGATTATTCCAGTTTTGCTGACTTCAGCAATTTACAGAGAATTCCTCACCTTAGGAAATATATATACTATACTGAAAGCCAGAATTGATCACTACCTTACCTATCCCCAGTGCAAAATAGCATCATTGTGCTTCAATCCTGCATGAAACATAAGGAACAAAACACTTCAATTTATAGAAGTCTACACTGTGTGCCACTGGCAAAACAAATGAAAGAGAAAATGGTTAAAAATGAAAATTTCCATTTGATGGGATTTAAAAATGATGAAGGGGAATATTAGTTCCATTCCAAAATGAAGAGATTACTCATCTCCCAAACTTTGAAAGGAAACAACAGAACATAATAAAGTTTGAGAATATAACAGAGAGTTCATCTAGAAACATTCAAAACGTGATTAAAAACTGAGTTTCTGGGTTCTGACCATTCAGCTTTGGTTCCCACAATTTTTGGAGCTTATTTAGTATTGGTGCTGGAATAATGTTTTTTATGAGACGCTTTTGAAAGCTGAGACCTTGTTAGCAAAAATTTACATCTTCTAGGAGAGGAGTCTGGAGAGCAGTCCAGAGACTAAGAGTACTACTTCGAGTCTAAGGGCTTTTAGAGACCTTAGAAGCTGTCAGATGAGTCTCTGGATCATCAGAAGATCTAGATTCCTGTCTCCAAAGCATAGAGTTCAATCTCTGTTTCTCAAGCTGCAGTTTTCATGATTTGTAGACTGTCCTTCAACTAGCCTTTTATGTCATACATGAAGTTTAGAATCCCTGTCACAAAGTAGGGACCTGAGCCTGAACTGAAGTCAGGACTTCTAATTTCATAGCTTGGAAGTTTGGTCTTGTAGTAGAAAAGAGACTTTCACATTCTTCAGTGTCACATTGTAACATGTATTTATTTACCATCTGCACATCTTTTTAAATGACACTTTCTGAGATGAGAATGAGACACAGTATATTATGCTTAGAAACTACGGATCTGTACAAAGTCCTCTATTTCTTGCCTGGTCAGATAGTGGTCTCAGTCTCACACATCCTGCTAGATGAAGTCCAAATCCTACCCGAAAGGAACATTCAGCCCATGGCTCACTCCCACTCCCCACTGAGCTGAGATTCCTGCAGTCTTTCCTGCTGAGCCTCAACTGCAGGGGCAATCTGTGCCCACATATAACAGCACAGTTGTTCAGGGCATGGATCTGCACCTTTCTGCAGAAAGACAAGCTCCGTAGGACAAAGAAAATGGGATCTTTCTGCAATAAGGAAGCTCTCAGAAAACAAATACACAAAACAGAGCAACAAAATAATTAAAAACCTCTGTCCTTTGGTAAGAAAAGTACTGTTATACCTATTAAAGATATCACAATGATGAAATGTTGTAGATATATTTTCAGAGATCTGTTTATTATGTAATTGTATTAACTGTTTTACAAATATGTAAAGCAGGTGTCATATTTCTAATGTCTTATTTCTAATGTTAAAGATGAAAATCTGCTATAAGAAAATGTTCTATAAATTAAAGATTGCAGAAACTAGAAACTGCTAAGAACAAATAAATATCCCTAAAAAAATACTGGAAATCCTATTTCAAACTATTGAGTTCACAGCTCTTAATTGTTTTGGGTTTTACTGACAGTTTACAGTAATGAGTCCTGTGAGGTTAGTCACCTGGACTCTTTCATAATCCTTCAGAGGATGCAACTACAAGAAAAATAATCTAGACAAGTAAAACAATTACAGTTATGGTCTGTGTAAAAAATGTTATTCCAAAAAATAATATATCAGAATTATTTCTGTTGTTATCTATTTTATCAGTGTGCATTTTTAAGGAAATCTTTAACAGACCCCAGGTTATAAAACATCACTGATTATGAAACACATTTTATGTGACTCTTCTAGATAAGTCAAGAACAGGGCTAAAATATTAAATGAATCATCTTTTCATGTATAATTTATAATCAAGTAGATTGCAAATGAAAAAAGTAATTGACTAGCTTATTCATTATTAATTGAGAACGAATTAAAGGTTTTGTAAGTAGACAATGTGAGAAATTTTCAGTGAGCCCTATAAGACAAAGAAAATAGATTTTAAAGAGCTGTATTAAAAAAGAGAATTTAATCTGCATTCATACATTAGTGTCAGATTATTAAAGGCCTCTATACATCTTTCTCTTTAATTTGTTTCTTCCCTGAGCACTCTTTCTAGTACCTGACAGAAAAACTTCTACTACTTTAAAGCACAATATTTCTCTTTCAAATAATTGAGGTATATGAACAACCGAAATATATAATTCTTACAAAGTGGTAAATTTTGATAAACTTCCTGCTACCATGCCGTGAGGATGATTTGAGGCTACAGAAGATAGCTGTGTATTGAATTCTTTGTTCCTTGTCTTCTTTACTCGCTCAAAAGAAAATAGATGAAACAAGATGAAAGTGTTTGAAAGGACATCCATTGAAATTAAAGGTGAGAACAGAAGGTTGCTACTTGCTTCTATAAGAACAATTTTAAATATTCTCTTTCCATAGCATCACTAGACATGTAGGACAAACTTTTTGGGTGCTCTGGATAGATTTTTGCTGCATGGATTTAATTAGTTGTTATCATCCCTTCATTGGTTCAACACTTTCATAGATGATATCAGGGCATCTAAGTTCATGAATTTTAATACTTCTAATAAATATGCAATGAAGTGACAGCAGTCTATTCTATTCTGGATCAAAGACACAGACTATCCTTCAAGTTCGGGTTCAGTTCTGGAGTTCTTGTCTTTCTGAGATATTCCTCTCTTCATAAAAGAAACAAAACAGAGGGTTGTTTTTGTTTGTTTGTTTTTACTTAAATACTCTTTCTGGTTTTGAACATATCCCTGAATGTTTAGTTTTCATTTTAGAAACTTTAGGTTCAGACAATTCTCGAAGTTACCTTTTTTTTCCTGTTTTTTTTTTTTTTTTAATTTACGAAGAAACTCTCACTGCATAGACCTGAAGGAAAGGATGAATCATAATTTTTGTTATTGTTGTCCACCCACATTGTGAGCACGTCTCTCTGGATGCCAGCTCCTCAGCAGAAATTAAAAGCTTAGAGCAGAGTTTGACAAATCAGCATTTTGTCAGGCAAGAAAAAACTTTCACCAATGGAAAGTTTTCAACACTTTAATTAAGGTGACTTGTGTTCAGACAGGAATTAGAAATGGTCTCTAATTATGCAGTTTCTTTCCATTCCAATTGCTTGCCTTCCATTTGACCCTGTGTGTGTAACATGGAAGCCTGAACTGCTGTGAAAAATTGTTTTTAAAAAGATCACACTGACACTTAGAAACTAAATTGTAGATAATCTTTGTAAGAAAACAGTATTTAAAGTAGTATTGAATATTTTCTCCTGTTCTATTGAAGAGGAACAAGCTTTTCAAAGGAAAAAAGTATGGATTTGGTTCTTCATAAAATGTAATGCATACATTTTTGTAAACTGAGGTGAACATCAAAGCTTATATTTAAGAGAAAAAAACCCTGCACAGTCAAAGTCTGATACTGAATTTCACCTAGCAGAACAAGTCCAGTAAAAAACAGATTAAACACCTCTATCATCTTAACTTTATTGCACTTACTTCACAACAAGTGAGTATAAATCCTGTGAGCTTTGTAAATAATTTTTTCTCTTTATTGGCATTTTCCCTTTGCAAAAATTAAAAGCATTAACATAGAATTAGAGCAAGAATAGAAATAAAGCAAAAGTAGAAAATTAAAAGAAGATGTAAGTAAAATTGCAAATGCAAAGGTCACTGTTAAGATGTTGCTGAAAAACTGTAAAAAATTCCTTAACACCCATGTAGCATTGAAAAGTAGGCATTCGTTATTATGACACTGGATGCACAAGGGAATATCACCACGAAAATCGTGCAGTAGGGAAAAATCTGTAGGTCCCTCTGGTGGTCTGTAGTGGTCATGGACCCCAAAGTTATACTCGATGAACTGATGTTACTTCCCGAATATGGAGTTGAGTTGGCATACTTCGCGTGGTTCATTATTTTGCAAGTCCCTTCTTGGTCAATGTTTAACATGATTCTAGAACATAAGCATTGTGTGGTTTCACAGGCTAATAGTTTTGTAGAATAAGCACTGTATTTTTCCCACCAGGCGAGGAAATAATTCTTCATCTGGCAACAGAGAGACATATTAGAAAAGGCAGAAGTGACAGGTTTCACAACCATCAGGTTCTCTCACAAATGTGATAAATCCAAAAATCTTTCACTGCTTATACAGACATACAAAAATTAACACATTTTCCGGCATTTAACTAATAAGGTATGTTTTCTAGTTTGATTTTATGACTAAGCATACCTAGTTGACTCTTAGACACTATAATAAGGAATACTTCAGGAAACCCAAAGAACCGAAGATCAGATACATCTTGATTTTTTTATTCTTACAGACAATGCTGGAAAAGCTGAGCCATTTTTTATGCACGGCTAGAAGCTCCATTGTAAATGCTTTGCCTTACAAGAGAGAAAGAATGCTATTTACTCAGCTAAAAGTACTTCCCTTAAATCTTTCTTAAGAGAATGGAGAGAGAACCAGGTTGTATAATATATGCTCTTTTGTCTATATATTTTTCAAAAACGTACTTAACAATATTATCCTTTAGAAGCTTTCTTACTTCTTTTAGAATAGATAAATATACATATATATAAATGGTATATTCCCAATGCTTCCTTTACTTGAGATCAGATATTTACACTTTCCCAAGAGTGGAATACTAATGTGACCAAACTAAGGACACCAATCCTAACCTTTTCCTATATTCCCAGCAGATACATCTGGGTCATAATCTTCACGAAGTACAAATACCCATCATCCCTTCTGTTGAAACTGAGGCATGAAGCTGAGTATTTTCCATTTGGAATACCAAAGAAAACATTTTTCAGTGAATTTAGCTTAACCTCTGCACTTGGAGGCAACTGCAACCCTGCAGGATAGAGCATATTTCTGCTCTGTTGCAGAAACTAATCCTGGTTTTATCACTGAAAGATTCTTTTTCCATATCTGACTCCTATCTGAATATTTGTTGTCAAAACATTCATACAACTTCTAGACTCAATTCTACTGCCTATCTGAGGCATCTTCAAAGATCTTTAAACATTCTTTTTTTTTCTTTTCATTTTCTTCTATAACTTTCTCTGTTTGCTTTCTTTGTATACATTAAGTTCATACAATGGCCTGAAAATTCTATTTCATAAGAATTACTTTGAATGATAATATACCATTCCTCAATGACAATTACTTTGGAAACAATCTTCATAACCATATTTTGTTATAATTAACATTCACAAAGTTGTATTTCCTCTCAAATATGTCTTAAACTCAGAATATTTGTTTCAGTAAATTCCTGTCTTGCAAAAATTTCATAAATTCAATTAAAATGGATTCTTAGAACTTTGACATACAGTGTATCAGAAACTGTCCTTCGATTCTATTGGATTTTTTTAAATAAATGAATACATAATATAGTGTGGAATATTCTGTGTTCTCAGAAAGGCAGTGTTGCTGTTGTTCAAAGAGAGGAATTTATAGGAACATCAAGGCCAAACTTCAAGTGTTATTAAGAACAGTTTTTCAAAGTTTTCTTAGCTCTGTGGTTGTATTCCCTGTTGTTCTAGCCTTGTGAAAGAAGGAAAAATGCAAGAAGAGATTACTTTTTTTACTATACGCTATTTTTTTGTATGTCATATCAAAACATCATTCTGTGTATTACAGAATGATTCCATTACTGAATCTACTTTGACGTGGTATTTTGCATTGATGTTAGATCTGTATCTTTTGAACGAGACATTCTGTTTAATCTTGCATTTGAGTTGGAATATTTTCTTTCTTCCTTTTTTTTTCTTAAATTCCCAATTTCATGCAATCAAATTTTTTATTGAGAAATGTAAAATGATGTGGAAACAGACCATCAGGGAAAATCCAAAAAGACTCCAAAAATTATGTTTGAATACATAACCAGGGAAACTGGTTATCCTGCAGTCATAGAAAATACAAATATTTTTATATATAAAAGTGGCATAATTAATTGACAACCCACATTTAATGTTTAAATCAATTTTAAATTCCTTTTAAAACAATGTGCTTCCAGAATTAACTAATATCTCCTGGAAAATTATTTTAAAAATAATAATTAAACTAAAATTCAATTAATGAAAACCAGTTATTTTAAATCGTAGAAAAAGGTATTTTTACGTTCTACAGATTACATCTTTAGCTAATGCAAATTATCACATAACTTCATTTGATGTTAATATCCACCTGTTGACAGTGTGGCTCTATATTTTTACATTTTGTAAGAATATTTTTATTTGCTTTCTGATTAAAAATTGTTTCTCCCGGAATATCTGTCATGATTAGAAAAATTCACTGAGTTTATGTACTTTCAATACAAGCTCTTATCTTCTAGAATGAAGTAATCTCGAGACTAAACAACCCCAGCTCCCTCAGCTGCTCTTCATAAGACATGTTGTCTAGACCCTTCATTTGCTTTGTTGTCCTTCTCTGGACCTGCTCCAGCACCTCAATGTCCTTTTTGTAGTGAAGGACCCAGAACTGGATACAAGACTTGAGATGTGGCCTCACTGGTGCTGCATGCAAGGGGACAATCACTTCCCTGGTCCTGCTGGCCATGCAATTCCTGATACAGTCCAGGATGCCATTGACCTTTTTGGCAACCTGGGCACACTGCTGGTCTTTCTCCAGCCAGCTGTTGACAAGCACCCCCAACTCCTTTTTCTTCTTGTGCATTTTTATAGCAGAAATAGTGTTATTTTACAGAACTGCTGTGAAGAAAGGCACAATGTGTTGTAATAAATGGGATGGATTTTGCAGTCCCGCAGTCTTCCTGAAAGTGTGGCGCGTGTCCGGTGGTGCCATGACGTGTTCGGCGGTGCACACGCACACACACACGCGCACACGCACACACACAGAGGCGTACTTAGAGGCAAAGAGTCGGAGGGGTTCTCCTTATGTGTTCCATGAAATAGGTTTATTCCATGAATTTTCAGGGAAGGAGAACTCAGAACAATAGAGGGTTCAGGGTTTTATCCCAGGGGCAGTGGGGGTGGAGAGACAACAGGGACCAATGGGTTTAGGGTCAGGGGGCGGAAGGAAGGTGGGGTAATACAACTTTAACCAATAGGGGCAAACGAGGGGAGGAGCAGGGTACAGGAATAAATGGGATGCCAAGTAAGGGAGAACACTCTAGAACTGAACCTTATAAGGGAACAAGGCTGCTCAATCACTCCTGTGGCTGGCCCAAACACCACAGCATTCTCTGCTGTAGGCTCAGCCACCTCCACAACAATGAAACACTGAGGTGTCATGAAGATTGCTTATGCATAGATAAGAGAAACTATGAAAATAAAAATTTTCCAAACCAGGTCTATTTTTGAACAAATTATGACTTTTTGCTGCTTTCTTAGAAAGTAGGGGAAAGAGAAAAAATATTTCCTAACAAAATGAAAAGGTCATATCTTTTTTTTTTCTCCTCACTACAAGTAACTTCTGGTTTAACATAGCCAGTTTAATCACATTAAGAATAGTAAAGAAACAGCAGAATAAATTCATACCATAGGGTAAATATTTCAAAATATGTACTATTTTGGCAACACTGAGAGCTTCTTTTTCTATAGTAAGAAAGGAAGTGTGATCTTGTAACAATTATTTCCTTCATTATCAGAGCTTAAAACTGTGTATAAGGTATTTCTTAAGTAATTATGTTTGATCATAGCTGAAATACCAGCCAAGTACTATTTTGTTAGTGCAAAATTTAGCAGGAAAATTGAAGGACAGGAAAAAAAGAACTAGATGTTCTGTAAGTATTCCAGTTATAATTCATTCTTGTTCAGATTGTAGATATCTTGTTTTTAAATATTTGTAAGTTATTGTGGTTATTTAGTGGTGAACAGACCAAAAAGATCACAGACTACGAGCAAACTGGTAGCTCTGACCACTGCTTTAGTGGTCAGAATTTCATCAGTGAAAGTATAAACAGCTGTTTTAGGGGTGAGTAAAAATTACAAGGTACAATGCTCAGAGTCTAATGAGTTTCATAAAGTTTTAAAGAATATGTAGTATATGTTAAATCCCCAGAAGTGACTTGATTGTCTTGCTAAGGCTAATCTGGACATGTACCACTTTAAAAACAATGTACGTATCACAAGAGTACTGCCTAGCAATGAAGAAATACCTAAGTTATCTCAGGCATGGATACCTAACTAATACTGGCATAGATGTCAGCAAGAATAAAAGTAAATGAGCCTGCACTAAGAGCTCTGTATCTGAGGTTAGATTCTACTTGCAGCTAAGAGACACTGTTTAGATCTAGTTTGGATTGGTCTACATAACATTACATTGCTGCAATTGTTGTGCAGATAAATACTAAATGAGAAACTAATCGACTGCAATGCATTACTCATGTTTCTCAATGGAGTGTTGTTTCAGTCTCTGAGCAAGATCTTGACTGTAAAAAAGCAAGACTTGAGAGAAGGAGCAGGTAGCATTTCAAGGGCTCTCACAGCTGCACAGGGGAAGAGAAGCAGGGCAATAATATATTAGGTAGAATCACACTGAGCAATATTCCTACCTTGATTCCACTCGTTTAATCTGTCTGGCAAGCATGAACCCATAGCAAACTTCAAAATGTGTTCTGCTTGACTTCTGAATATTTAGCTGCTTCCTTGGCAATGAATCACATACGTTCATGAACAAAACTTTCCTCCTTTGTTGAAAGCGAGGTGTGAAAACATGAAAAATTACTAGTCAAATAAATTTCAAAACCATTAATTTATTAAAAAAAAATCATAAGGAAAATAAACCAAGACCTTTGATGCATATAAGTCCAGATATTAACAAGAAGGAATAAAACCTCCCTATAATTTAGATCTACACAAAAGCCAGTATTCAGTAAAAATAACCAATAGATCCAACACACAAATATAAAAGGACAGAAAAATATAATGAACTGTAAAATAACATGATGAAAGACAACCCTCCACCGATAACAGTGAGTACAGAATCAACTACTAATTACAAATGGATGAATCATAACTACAGAGATTTCTGGTTCATATTCAGTTACAATATTTATTTCTATTGTCACAAGAGAAGAAAAAAATCTTATACATTTGTAACATTCCTCAGTTATTTTTGTCACTGTATTTTAACTTTTTATGTTATCCAGAAAGTATGCTTTAATATTCTAATGCCTTTATCTGTGAGTCAGCAATTTTTTATCTCAAAATTTGGATCAGCCAAACCTCAGATTTTTGGAGATGCGAAGTAAAAGTAAAGAGAGAAAGCAAAAGTACTTTTATTTGATAGAGCCTGTTTTCAAAATAACTTGGAGATTCAAGATATGAGTAGAAAAAGGCAGGAAGGCAGGCACATACAACAGCAAGTGCCACCACCGGTCGTGATGACACAGTACTCCAAGAAATCTTGCTGTGTGCATGAGTGATTATAACTATAGATTTTCATATTCTTTCTAATTCTATTGCCATGTATTTTGAAGAGATTCCTGGCTTTAAATTTTATTTTTATTTTAATGTTAATTAATTTGTTGCAGTATTTTCACCTTAACTAGTGGAATGATGATTATTCAGTGAATTAAAAAACCTCAAAAAACGTATGCTCCTCTAAAATTTCTAAAACCCAAGGCAGTTTTTCCTGGCTACCTTCACTAAGTAAATTATAATTGATATTTTTTAATTTAAGCACATCACAGAATCACACAACAGCTAAGGTTGGAAGGGACCACAGTGGATCCTCTGGCCCAAGTCCCCTGCTAGAGTACATAACACAGGATTATGTGCAGATGGTTCTTGAATATTTCCAGTGAGGGAGAATCCACAACCTCTCTGGGTTGTCTGTTCCAGTGTGTGGTCACTCACATAGTAAAGAAGTTCTTCCTCATATTCAGGTGAGCGTTCCTGTGCATCAGTTTCTGCCTGTTGTCTCATTTTCTAGTGGTTGGTATCATAAAGAAGAGCCTGGGTGCATCTTCTTGGCATTCCCCCTTTAGATATTTACACACATTGTTGAGGTCCCCCTCTCAGTCACCTCTTCTTGAGACTCAACAGGCCCAGCTCCCTCAGCCTTTGCTCATTAAAAGAGATGCTCCAGGCCCCCAGTCATCCTTGTTTCCCTCTACTGGACCCAGTGCAGGACTTCCATGTCTCTCTTGTCCTGAGGAGCCAGAACCAGACACAGCTCCCCAGATGTGGCCTCACCAGGGCTGAGTAGAGGGGCAGGATCACCTGCCTCAACCTCATGGACAGCTTGTTGTCCACAAGGACCCCCAGATCGTTTTCCACAGAGCTGCTTCCCAGCGGTTCAGCCCCTAGCCTGTATTGGTGGCTGGGGTTACTCCTCCCCAGGTGGTGGACCCAGTATTTGTCTTTGTTGAATTTCAGAAGGTTCTTCTCTGCCTGTCTCTCCAATGTGTCCAGGTTGTTCTGAAGGGCTGCACAGCACTTAGGGGTATTGGCCATTCTTCCCAGTTTTGTATCATCAATGAACTCACTGAATAAGCAAAGGAAAAATTGATGTTAACATTAAAAGATGGAAGACCATTTTCCCTTTGTGAGGAAGAAATATTCTAAACTGATAATGATATAAAATTCTGGGCAGATCAATGTGCCCATACAAAATATATTTTCACCAAGGCTCAGCAGAAAAATATGCACTATTGTCCTGGGTTAGCTATATATTCTATTACCACCCACAAAAGCTAGATAAACTCACAGTTACACACCTGGTCCCTGAGGGACTCCTTATCTCAACTGAGCTAAGCACTCTGGCCAACAGCAAGCACCACTCACCCTGATTAGGTAATCTCAGCTAATGGCCCATTACAGCACCCATCCTATCCTGATTAATGGCCCGTTACTGGACTTGGTAAAAATAGACTGTCAGAAACCATGAGACTCATCCGAGCTCAGACACCATGAGAATCATCCAAGCTCATTGCCAAAGCAACCAATAGAACATCGGGAAAATCCTCTTCCATTGTGGAAGTCCCTGCCCCTGGGGGAGGTGCCAGCCAAGAAACACAGCGTAAAACAAGGGTTTGGGATGGGAGAAAACACTCTTGACACTCGACTCAACTCAACTGGACTCCACTCCTCGGAATTGGGCTCAACTACTCCACTCCTCTGGACTGAACTCCACTCCACTCCACTTGAATGGACTCCACTCCACTGCTCTACTGGACTGGAATACTGGGACTGGACTACTGAGATTGGGCTACCAGGCCTTTCTACAGGACCAGTGCCTAACTGGACTACACTGGAACTGATGCCTTATTCTCTGGCATCACTACCACCCTGATCAACAGGGTGTCAGGTTGTACGGTGACTCTGTTGGTTTGTTTAGGCTGGTGTTTCTGTATTCCTGCATTTATTTTAACCTTTTTTATTAAAATAGTAATTTTGACCTAAAATCTCTCAAGGTATTTTGTGTAGGGTTAATTTCCCCTGCTGGTTTACAGGCAAACCAGCACAACTATAGAAAGGTAGCATAATCAGGATAATCATTCCTATTTTATAACTATCCTTCTTTTTAAGGAAAATCAGACAACTACACAATATAGTTGATTACTCCAAATGGTTTTTGTTTGTTTGTTTATTTTTAACACAAATGCAAAAATAAAGTATCAGATACAGGAACAAGAAAAAGACAGCAGAATAATCTGGATAATGAAGTATATTAGTTACATGAATTGCAAGCATTGTAAAGGCAAGAAGGTAGTCAGGAACAATCAACATGGACATACGAAAAACCCATTGTATTTGACTATCTGAAGACCTTCTGTGCTGCTGGTGGTGGTGTAATCTGCATTCGGTGTGGGTGTTTTTAATATTTTTCTGTTTAAATCCATGGCTTAACTAGCTTAGTCCTCATCACAGTTGTTCTTTAAATATAAAATTGGTCTAGTTGCAACGAAGTCCTGTGTTCTATGATTGTGTGACTACTAATATTGACTTATTTTTATGTATAAACCTCATACTACTTATATAATTTATAATATAGTATTTTTAGATAGATAATACCTTTTGGTTCAGCTTTCTGCAAAATGTTCAGGTACTACTGTAACACAGGTACTGAACTGGTTTATTAGTGTTTTAGTCTTATATTCTATACTTTAATAGGTTCTGGAAGCAGAATGGTGATTGGATTCAGTTCAAATTATTCAGTTTCTTATTCATCTTAGGTTAATATCAGTCAATTTTACTGAAAAAATATGAAAAGTTTTTGTCATCCACAAAATAATTCTTTCTTGCTATTTGCTTGTTTTTTAATGTACTGAAGTGTATGAATTCTGACTGTTCTTAAACATCAGAAAGCTTGCTTCCTAACCAATAGCAATGTGTTTCTTTTGCTTACTAATTTGGTATGTGAAACTATCACATCGTGATTCTCCACTGGTATCAGTGTGAATTTGTACTGCTCATAGTGGTTGCTATTATAACCTGCTTGGCCTCTTGAGAGATTCATTGATTCATTTTCTTTTCCCAGACTGTTCTCAGATTGTCAGTATTGTTTCTTAATCTAGTTCATATGGACAGTGAAATTCTCTGTGGTTTAGCTTTCTCGCACAAAGATGTGTGCAGCCAGCCACATAGAAATCCAAGGAGAATTATCTGCTCAGAGCTATAAATCCTCTAACGTTCAAATGTAACCTGGTATAATGGAGACGCTGAAACAACTTGTGTCTACCTTATGGTTTTATAGCCATTGATATTGGAGTTCCCTTTTTTCTTTCAAAATCTAGATCAGTGCCCTCCATATGTAAGAAGGAGGATTTAAAAATGTGTTTGCACCACAAGCCTGCAATTCAAATCACCCATTACATTTGATGACAAAAATTATAATTTTTATTATATAATAATAA
>VZRJ01010338.1:39713-84429 GCA_013397565.1 Ptilonorhynchus violaceus
ATTAGATATATAATATCTATATAATAGAATATACGTTATAAGTAGATATTCTGGCTGTGGCTGTGTGCACCTTAGCAAGAAGCACAAAAAATAGGTGGAAGTCTGTGGAGCAAAAGGATATTAGGATCTGACACCTAAGATGTGTATGTTTTGGAGAGGCTTTAGTTAAGATTATGTATTATAGTCCCATGGAAAGTTCTTGAAACAATTCTTTCAGACTATTCTAATCTAAAAGAAATGCAATTTGCTTTCCCCCAGTTTAAATTGTTGCTTGAAATCTAAATTTACCTCAAAAAAGAATCTTTCGTTACATTCCTTCTCAAAACAAAAAGGCAAAGGAATACTGTTGCTAATGTTATGTGGTATAGATGACCTCAAAGAGTTAAAAGACAAGTTTGGAACTGAATACGTAAGATATCAACTTTAAAAAATCAAATCAAATACATTCCTCTCAAAAATTGTCACTGACACTCTTAATTATCTGTTTGTGTCAGATGTAAAGGTATCCAAAAATATCTAAGTTAGACATTAGAAGATGTGCAAGAAAATATATTAAATTATTTTGTATCCTTTCTAGGGTTCAGTAAATCATGCCTGCATGATAAAAACTTGACTTTGGCTGGATATTTGACTGCTACATGAATGAGAATAAATGTGTGAAACATATAGTCAAGTTTAAACTGGGGTTTATGAAAGGATTCCATGTTGTCATTTTTCAGCTTTTTTTTTCTTTGCTCAATTTTACTTCTAGTATGAATCTTGAAAGAGAAAAAAAATGGGGTAACTCATTTCTATGAAGTTAAGACATAGTTGACATAGTATATACAATTCTATCAAGTTTTCTTTGTCTTGGCTACAAGAAGAATCTCAAATGCCCAAAATGGATTATTTAATAATTTTGTAATTAGTAAGTGTATCCAAGTATCTCTACTGTACAAGATTTCTCAATTATATAATAATCAATAATTATGAAAAAATGTTTCTTGTAATAAATCCAAGAAAATACATTGTTGCTATGAACTACAGGGCACATGAGAACATAGTAAATGCCTATTTGTATTTTGATTTGAAGGAATAGTTGGAAAATATTACACATGTGCAATTATTTTCTTTGTGAACAACCTTCTCATTTGAATTATTCAGTTGCAGCTTTTGATTTAGGTAAGGAACAAAAAATGTTTCTGCAGATAATAATCCTAAACTGCATCAACACTGGAAGCTGAATGTGCTCTGTCATTATCAAATTACAGTCACCTGCTTCAGAGCAAGGAGATTCATTTGAGAACACTGAAACATTTTCCCTGACTTCTTGCCAGAGACTCAGATAAAATAAGGAAAAGTGTCTCGCCCCAAACACAATGAAGAGTATTGTGACAGTATTCACCCAGAGATCAGTTTCTGTGAATACAGCAGTGTAGCTACTCAGAAGAGAAGGTCTAACCATGACAAATTTACAGTAGATGTAAACAAAAGATCTCAACCATTTTCTCAGACACTAACATGTACAAGTTCAGTTCAAGTTCTTTTTGGGACTTAGCAACATCCAGAAAAGATTTGAGTAATGGAAAATGTTGACCAGAGAATTCATAGAAACCTGATTACCGTGGTAGTACCCGTTTACCAATTTAGTTCAGCTACCTAATGATGTACTGAAAGGCAATGAATTAAAGGATAAGAAAAAGACAAGATCTAGATAACAAGACCTGCTTCAGAAATATGATTGATATTTTAATCCAGTAAATAGTGTGGTTGCAAGCTGGTGAGACTAAAATCACAAATTTGATGATGAGAAAACAGAATAGAATCTCATAATCAAAAATCACATTGTGATGCACACAGAGTTGTTCTCAATTTCATATTTCCTTATGTTCTATCCGGGAAATTTTAACATATTTCTATTATATTGGGACTCAAGAGAAACAGAAGGCACAGATTTCTTCTTTTTTTTATTTAGCAGTTTTTTAGGGGACAGCTATTTTTTTGTTCGCTCTTCTACACACTAACTGACCTCATTCTGGTAGAAACTGATGCTGAAGTGCTGTAAATGCTATCATTCTGAAAAAAAAATTAAAAAAATAAATTTGTACAAAAAAATTTGTACATCAGCTGCACTAAATGTCTGATTATGGAGAAAGATACTCTGTGTGGAAGATCATCACTGTTAACAGCAGGGACACAGAGAGATAATTGAAAGATATTAAGGCTATGCTGAGTCCATCAGTGTCCCTGAAATTTGATAAATTGCTTTATCTAGAGCAACCCTATAGTACTTGCTGTAACTATTCTTTAACTTTGTGGATAATATATAGTTCTTTGCATATGAAAGTAACAATAGGAAGTAATGCAGTTTATCAGATTTTGTAGATTTCTGTTCTCAGATGTTAAAAGAACCCAACACAGCATCTCTCAATCAGGTCAATATTTGGTAACTCTAGCAATTATCCTCCTTTTTTCCCTAGAAGCAGGCCAGCTAAAACCCATCTGTCCATCTTTGAATTGACATTGTGCTCATCCGGTATAATTATAATTGTAACTTAAGAACAGATTACTCAAATCACAAGCCACATGTCAGACTATAAGTATGTACCTTTTGCATAGCTTGATGAAAGCTCTGTGCTTTTTTTCCCTTTGGCTGGCTGGAACACCATAATACATATAATTGCCAAAACTGAAAGTAAAGAAGCTTTCGTGATGCTATTATCAGCTTTTCTCACAGCATTGCTGGATCACATATGCCATTGGTTTTTGTACAATATGTTACACTATACTTATAACCTATCATGTAATAATATAATTCTGTAAAAATAAAATTATTAATGTCACCGTGAAAGTCAAGAAAGAAGAGGTTCATATTAGGAATTGCCAATGTAAAATGGAAAGTTTACTGCATATATTTTTTTTCCTTAGCAATATCTTACATTATGCATCAGTTGTGCAGTAAAATAATATGAAATTACTTATCTGCACTTGCAGGAGATATATGTTACTGTATTAAATTTTCAGGTTTTATTCAGTTTTGATATAGATTTACAGAACATTTTGAAGAACAGCTGCTTATCTGTGTAGAATGTTTCTTAGTGATTTCATCAGGTTCCAGTAAGTGCAAATACACTTGTCCTTCAAAATCAGGGGCTCAATTGGGCCATTGTGAAAATGAATTTTGAGATGAGAGTGAACACGTGGTATATGCTTTGTCCCAAATATAGGGGGTTTTTATTCAATTACTGTCAAACATGTATCAAGTAAGAAACATTGAGTTGACTGATTGGATAGCTAAATGTTAAAGTAGGAAAACACATTAAATTTTTGCTTGCATAGTCACCCTTTTTATTTGCTTAATTACTGATTTAATATTGAAGCTTTACTGTCATTAAAGTCATATAAGTTCAATTTCTCTTACTTTTGAAAGGAGAGCAGTATCAGCGTAATTTCCTGTAGAGGAATAAAAGTGCTCAAATTTCAGGAAATAAAAATCAGATATTGGAATATGCATTGTTTGATGCATTGAACTGTACTGTGTGCATGTGCCCAGGTGCCAGGAGCAGAGGCTTCAGGGATGACCTCTGTGAGGAGAGGCTGGGGCTGCCCTGTGCTGAACACAGCCGATCCCAGCTGGCTCCATCATGGACCCACCACAGGGCACAGCTGAGCCCCTCAGAAAAGCTGGTATCACCTCTGGGAAAACATGTTTAAAACACAGAGAACAGTGAGGAGTGAGGAGTGAGGAATGAGGAGTGAGGAGTGAGGAGTGAGGAAAAAAAAACCAGCATGGGAAAAAGCCCTGTTAACACAAAGACCAAAGAATAAGGAAAAGGAGGAGATACTCCTGATGCTGGAGCAGATGTTCCCCTGAGAGTCTGTGCAAAAAACCATCCTTGAGCAATATGCCCACACTAGACACCATGGAGGAGTCCACATCACAGCTTGTGAATGTTTCCTGATGGGACCGCAGTTATGTGGAGATTCCAAGGTGGAAGAGGGTGAAAATGTGAAGAGGAAGAAGCAGCAGACAGCCACTGTTAAAGACTGACCATGAATCCCAATCCCTTTCTCCTCTGCACTGCTCAGAGGGAGGAGGTGGGAATGAAAGAGTTTCATTCTTCTGAAGCTGAGCCTCAGAAGAAAGGGTGTGGTGAAGTTTCCCAAATACAAAATTAAAAAATCCACTCTATTTTAGTTGGCAACAAATTAAATTAAATTTTGCCAAGTCAAGTTTGCTTTCCTTGTAACAGCAATTGTCTTTGTCTTGACCTGTGAGATATTTCATTTTCTTCCCCCATCCTACTGAGATGGGGAAATGAGAGAGCAGATACATGGGCACCTAGCAGCCTGCCAAGATCAGCTCATCCCAGTTAAGAATTATTACAAAACGACAGAATCACAGAATAAGCTGAGTTGGAAGGGACCCACAAGGATCATCAAGTCCAGCTCCTGGCCCTGCACAGCACCATCCCCAAGAGTCACACCATGTGCCTGAGAGCATTGTCCAAATGCTTCTTGAGCTCTGTCAGGCTTGGTGCTGTGACCACTTCCCTGGGGAGCCTGTTCCAGTGCCCAACTACGCTCTGAGTGAAGAACCTTTTTCTAATACCCAACCTAAACCTCTCCTAACACAACTTCAGGCCATTGCCTCAGGTCCTGTCACTGGTCACCACAGAGAAGAGATCAGTGCCTGTCCCTCCTCTTCCCCTCACAAGGAACTTGTAAGTGCAATGAGGTCTCCCCTCAGTCTCCTCTTCTCCAGGCTGAACAGATCAAGTGCCCTCAGCCACTCCTCATATGGCTTCCCCTCAAGGCCCTCCACCATCTTTGTTGCTATCCTTTGGACACTCTGTAATAGCTTTATATCTTTCTTACACTGAGGCACCCAAAACTGCACACAATATTCAAGGTGAGGCCGCCTCAGAGCAGAGCAGAGTAGGACAATCCCCTCCCTTGCCCAGCTGGTGATGCTGTGCCTGAGGCATCCCAGGACACGGTTGGCCCTCCTGGCTGCCAGGGCACTGCTGACTCATATTCAATTTTCTGTCAACCAGGATCCCCAGATCCCTTTCCACAGCACTGCTTTCCAGCATCTCATTCCCCAGTCTGTACTATACCCACAGTTGTCTCATCCCAGGTGCAGAATCCATCACTTTCCGTTGTTGAAGTTCATATGATTGGTATTTATATTTATTTATTATTACTATTACTATTATTATTCCTATGCAATCAGAAATTTATCCAAGTTAAATATTTAAAGGAATGAAGAATTAGAGGTGTTTAGATTTTTTTTTTGAGGTTCACCATTTCTAGGGATTAATCAGCAGTTACTAAGCACAGTTTGATGACAAGTATTTGACACCTGAAATTCAAGACTGCACTCACACTAGAGCTTTGATTCTGAAAAATACCTGTGGATTTGCTCTGCCTCCCCTACCTGGGTTTATGCTTGGAGTAGAAATCTGATCTTATGTTTGATGTCATGATATCATCAGATCTTGTTTTACATCTAAAAGTAACAAGTGTAGCACTTCAAAATTGATTGAACAAAGCACAAATTATTTATATATAATTGGAACACTATGTCTTTACCCCAAAATTGATTTACATACTCCATAGACATAGACATAGTTATAGATATAGCTGTAGTAGTGATATAATGATTACTTAAAATTTGCTTGTGAGAAGAACCCTATACTCCTCTAGTATTTTTTTTTCCTGAGGCTTTAAGCTGGATGCAAGAGAATTGAAATGCAAAGGATGGAAAGGAAGTAGTCTCAGAAGCCCAGTGTAGCTGTATTTGTCAGTCTCTTCCACCATAAGACAGAAGACTTTCTTTTGCAAACTGAAGGTCTCCTCTTTCAAAAATGACACCTCTCTTTTTATGTACTTTCTCACTACGCTAGGCGTAAGAATCAGGAAAATCTTTGAGGCAGGGAAAACGATCTTCTTTTAAGAAAACAAACAAACAAACAAACAAATATTGAACTAGTCTCTTAAAATCTAAAAAAACCCCTCCAACCCAAAACCTTACTTTTGGGGCTTAAGTATGCTGTTTTGCCCAAATTGGTGGAGAACTAGGTTAGGGGGTTAGTCTAGGCTTTAAATTTCTTTACAGAAGGAACCACTAGCTTGAAGGCAATGTTGAGTTATTTGGGAAACAATGAAATCACTCATGAAAAGTCTGACAGGACAGATATGTTATAAATTTTAAGGCGAAATGTTATAATGAGAATTTTCTTGAGAAAGAATAGAAAATAATAAATTTGGAAGCAGAAATCTGGAAAGAAGAAAAAGGGCTGACAAGAACTGGAGATTATTGGAGCTTTTTTGGCAAAAGATATAAGGAAATAAATGCAAGATATAAGGAAGGGTTTGCATGGCCAGGTTTTGACAGTGTGGGAGATACAGGGATGGTGTCTGTGAGAAGCTGCCAGAAGCTTTCCCCATGTCCAACAGAGCCAATGCCAGCCAGCTCCAGGACAGACCCACTGCGGGCCAAGGCCAAGCCACTCAGAAAAGGTAGCAGCACCTCTGTGATAACATATTTAAGAAGGAAAAGTGTTATTGAGCAGAAGTAATTGTGGTCAGAGAAGAGCAGAGTGAGAATATGAGAGAGGAACAACTCTGCAGACACCAAGGTCAGTGCAGAAAGTGGGGGGGGAGGTGCTCCAGGTGCTGGAGCTGAGATTCCCCTGCAGGACATGGTAAAGACCATGGTATGGCAGCTGTGCCCCTGCAGCCCATGGAGGTCCATGGGGCTGCAGAGATCCACCTGCAGCCCATGGAAGAGACCCACACTGGAGGAGGTGCATGCCTGAGAGGAGCTGTGACTACTTGAGAAGCCTGTGCTGGAGGAGGGTCCTGGCAGGGACCTGCAGACCTATGAAAAGAGAAGCCCAGACTGGAGCAGGTTTCCTAGTAGTACTTGTGAGCTTGTGGGGAATCCACAATGGAGGAGGCTGTTCTTAAAGGACTGCATCCCATGGAAAAGTGACCCACGCTGGAACACTTCATGAAGAATTGTAGCCGGTGAAAAGGGTTCACGCCGGAGAAGTTGGTGGAGGACTGTTTCCTGTGGGAGAGATCCCACGTTGGAGCAGGGGAAGGATTTCTCTCTCTGAGCAGCGACAGAAACAATGTGTGATGAACTGAGTTTAACCCCCATTACCTGTCTCCCTGTGCTGCAGGGGGAGGAGGTAGAGCTGTAAAGTAGGGAGGGGTGGGAAGAAAGTGTTTTTCAAGATTTTTTTTTTTTTTAACTTCTCATTATCCTGCTCCGATTTTGTTAGTAATAAATTCAGTTCATTTCCCCAATTCAAGTCTGTTTTGCCTGTGATGGTACGTGGTGAGTGATCTCTCTCTGTCCTTAACTCATGAACCTTTCATTATATTTTCCCTCACCTGGCCAATTGAGGAGGGGAGTGATAGAGCAGCTTTGGTAGACACCTGGGATCTAGCCAGCATCAACTCACCACAAGGTGATAGTTAATTTATATCATTAATAAGATCCATGGGTGAGGTAGAAACATTGAAGGAATAGGAATAAAAAAGAAAATGAGATATATTTGTGAAAGTATTCATTTTATTGGCATAATGCTGTG
This sequence comes from Ptilonorhynchus violaceus, assembly GCA_013397565.1. Classification (NCBI taxonomy): domain Eukaryota; kingdom Metazoa; phylum Chordata; class Aves; order Passeriformes; family Ptilonorhynchidae; genus Ptilonorhynchus; species Ptilonorhynchus violaceus. Next base: position 47,300 of record VZRJ01010338.1, read on the forward strand.
ACTTACAGGCAAAAAAAATCTCAAAGAAGAAATAGGTTCAAAGATCCTTTGGGTTAGGGGTTTTATAAGTGGGAGAATCTGAGTCAATTACCAAATGTCTACCCCATAAAACACTGCAGATGTCTAATCAGCAAATCAAAAGAATTTGACTCAGTTCTTAAAGATATTGTGTACAAAAAAAAGTGTGAAATTGCATGTAAAGCCAAATGTTTAGGTGATATTAAATCATGATAATTTTTTCCCTCATCACTATTTTAGGTTTGTGAGGCTTTTTATCCCTTTATTAATCAAAATAATGACACACTAAAAATAAAATTTGACTGATTATTCTAATAAAATACCTAAATATGAAGTTTTCCATTAATGTAACAGAACATCTCAGTACTCTTTTCCTGTAGTTTTTTTTTTGCTTTATAGATTTTCACCTCGACACCGTTATTTTACGGGCATTAAACACTCTGCCATTTTGACCAGGTCATAGACATTATTTTAGACTCCCCAGTAGTAAGTTCTCTGGTTAAAATAAATAGCAGAGACAAGAAAACATTAAAAAAATTGAAAGAAATTAGAGATAACAAAATCTTGCTGCTTTAGAATTCTAAACCAACAGTTTAGAACCATAGAAGTAAACCTTTTAGAAATACATAATCCCTGTAAACATTCTTTCTATCTCTCTTGCATTGTGAGAAACTGAGAACATGTGATTACTTGTTCTACATTAAAGAAATGTCATAACAATGTATTATTGTAGAAGTATTATTGTATGAGATAAATATCTCTTAATTTTATGAATTTAAAATTTGAATCTTAAAATTCCATGAATACATTTTAAGTTATATATTAAATATATAAATTTAACACTATAATCTGTTAGGGTTTTTTAACTAAAGTTTTATCATAAGTTCAAATTTTGGAAGTAGAATGAAATTACGGGTTATGAAAAGCGGTGGTCACCCAATTCAGGAAATTCTGTTGTGTTTACACTGTGGTGGTCCTATGTTCCTCTGGGCCTTTTCTCTAAGTGTGCAACTTCATTTATTTCAGTTGGAGCATCTAAACATGCATGGCAGAAAACGCTTTGGAAAAGAGCCTGGCTGTAAGACAAAAGGAATCTCTAGAGAGCTCTGAGGGCTATGTGGTCTGGATGAAAAGCTCCCCAGAGTACAGAGAATCATCTCTGAAGCATAGTTCTTTCCCGATTTTTATTTGATCCTGGAACAGGATACATTAGCTATTTTATCTACCCTGACAATCAACATTTTTTAATCTGTCTATCCTGTAAAGTTGCGTCCACCTCTCATACACTTTTTTAATGTTATCTAACTATACATATACGTCTGCTTCCTTCCTTTGTGAACTCATGGCTGACGGTTTTGTGCTCTGATGAGCATTTCTAACAGAAACATGCACCCTGAAGCAAGAAATGTCTGTTTTTCCTTATTCTATCTGACTAAAACAACAGCAAAGAATTGTCTCTGCATTTAGTAGAGGAGTAAAACAAAAAGCTTATTGAAGAATTACCTAAGTATGTGCTTTCTGCAGAGACAGGAGTTTATTGACAACACTGTGATATGAGATATAAGAAAAGAACACCTCTTATGTAATCCATGAACAGAGCAGCAAAGGTAAGGGCATTATTAAAATCTCAGTTCACCTGTATAAAATTCTGAGAGACACATACTCTGAGGACTTGACCCTGAAATCTAGCTCTGTTTTGTGCCTAATAATTATTTTGAAAGTGTTCCCCATCTTTTACAAAATAGCCAAGAGCTTGGAGCACTTTACTTGAAGAGTTTGGGGTCATTTCTAGCTTTAGATTTCTTTAACCTCTAACATAAAGTACAGTCTGTAAAAGTTTTGCTTAAAGCATTCAGATGTTATCCTCCATTACTTTGAGACAGTCTTAAATGCTTCCTGATTATTGTTAGGCTTTGAAACACGCTATCGTGACTCTTACAATATTAATTCTCAAACCTGCCTATGCAAATTCTGTGTACTCTGCTCCACTAGGCTTGCAAAAAAAGAGCAACAAACTTCGCTATTCATCCACTAATGAAAACCACAATTCAGTGAGACCTTGCCTATATCTACAGAGTTCCAACTCATAAGAGTTAGTTTACCAATTACATTCTTGTATGTGCTGGGAAAACAAAGCACAGAAAATAGTTATGGGGATGTTTAATCCAAAGCTTCACCCTTTTCTGATGGTTCAGGTATTCTTAGGAAACAAACAAAGCTCAAATGAATGGTTAAACTTTTAATTCCTGTAGCACACTTAAGGTGGAGAGGATAAATTATTAATGATTCAGACAACAACCACTAACTGGCTACAACTATGCAGAAAATCAAAGAAATTGGCCTGGGAAGACAAACCAGACCATTGATGGCTCATCACAACCATCTAAGTTAGAAAACAATAAAGAGTGAAAGAGTACCTCTTTGTGGGGTGCTCTCTGTGCATGGATTTCTGACTTAGTATAGAAGTGGAATTGTGGGTAGAGGCTGGGCCACCAGTCGAGATCCAGACATATCAACTGGTCCAACCACTGGACTGGTAGCAGAGGAGCAGAAACCAAGCTAGTGTAAGTCTGATGTGTGTGAGTGCTGTAGAATGGAAATCATTGAATAGAAAATGTACAGTAAAAACCTTAGTATGAAAACTGCCATCCGCCGTTTCTTCCCATCCTATCTAATAACTAAATTTTACATCTTCACATCTTTGTACCTGTCACACTTCATAATGAATTTTTGTGTCTGTCACTAGTGGGAGAAATTAAGAACACAACTTTAAATTCCCCCATGACACACCCATTTTCAGAAAAACTAGTCCTCAAAAAAAAGTAGAAATTTAAGCCTTACATCTGAATAATTAAGCTTCAAAATGGCAAGGGTCAAAGCATATCTCTGGAACTCTAACAAGATATAAATGATGAAATATGCAGTATAGATCTTAAAATTTCTGTTCATTTGGTGTTACACTGTACTTCTTGAGTTATTTCTGAACCCTGCTGAAATTAGAAAAAAAAAAAAAAGAGAAAATTTGTGTTCCAAAACAGGGAAATTTTAAAAGGCAAATAACACCTAAACATGATAGAACTAGCAGTTAAATTGTAGAATTGTTTAGGTTTGAAAAGAGTTTTAATGTCACCGTCTCCAACCACTAACCCAGCATTGCCAAGTCCACCACAAAACCATGTCCCTAAGTGCCACATCTACATGCCTTTTACATACCTCCAGGGACAGTGACTCAACCACTTTCCTGGACAGCCTGTTCCAGAGCTTGATAACCCTTTCGATAAAGACATTTTTCCTATTATCCGATCTAAACCTTGCCTGGCACAACTTGTCACCATTTCCTCTTGTCCAATCTTGTTACTTGGGAAAAGAGGCTGATGCCACCTCAATACAGCTTCCCTTCAGGTAGTTATAGAGAGAAAAGGTCACTCAGGTTGATCTACCCCACAACCTTCCCTGGCACCAAGGTGAGGCTGACAGGCTTGTAGTTCCTTGATCCTCCTTCCGGTTCTTTTTGTAGGTGGCTATCACAATGGCTAACCTCTAATCAAGTGGGACCCCTTCGGTTAGCCGGAACTGCAGATAATGAAAATAGCTTCATGAGTAAAAGCTCCCTCAGTACATTTAGGTGGATCCTAACTTGTGACATAGACTTCTGTATGCCTAAGTGATGTAGAAGGTTGTTGACTGTTTCCTATTGGATTGGGGCAGTTTCATTGTTTTCACATCCCTGTTTTCCGGCTTGGGGGGCTGGGTACCCTGAGAAAACTGGTCTTACTATTAAAGAAAGAGGCAAAGAAAGCACAGAGTACTCCAGTCTTTTTCTCATCCTTTGTCACTACACCTCCCTCTGAATCCAAAAACAATTGAGAAATTCCTTAGCCCTCTTTTTGTTGCTAATGTATTTATAGAAATGTTTTCTTGCCTTGTACAGCAGTAGTCAGATTAAACTCTACTCGGAGTTTGGCCCTTCTAGTGTTCTCCCTGCATAACCTCATGACATACTTGTAGACCTTCTGAGTTGTCTGCACTTTCTTCCAAAGGTCATAAACTGTCCTTTTCATGCCCAAGTTCTAGCCAAAGCTCCCTGTTTAGCCAGACAAGTCTTCTTCCCTGTTGACTCATCTTTCAGCACATTGGGTCAGCCTGCTCCTATGGCTTTAAGATTTCCTTCTTGAAGAATGTCCAGCCTTCCTGAATTCTTTTGCCATTCAGGAATAATGCCCAAGGGACTCTCTCAATGAATCTCATAAAGGCCAAAAGTGTACCCTCTGGAAGTCCAAGGCAGCAATTTCGCGGACTCCCATCCTTCTCAGATGATTGAAAACTCTATCATTTCGTGATCACTGTGCCCGAGGCAGCCTCCAACCATCAGATCACCCACAAGTTCTTCTCTGTTCACAAACAGCAGGACTAGCAGGATGCCTTACCTAGCTGGATCATTCACCAGCTGTATCAGGAAGTTATCTTCCACACAGTTCCAGGAACCTCTTAGACTGTTTCTTCTCCACAGTGTTGTATTTTTAGCAGTCATCTGGTAAGTTTAAGTCCCCCAAAAGCACAAGGGCTTGGGTGACTTCTCCCTGCTGCTTGTAGAATATTTCCTCTGCCTCTTTATTGTGATTTTGTGGTCTGTAACAGACTCCCACCAGGATCTCTGCCTTGTTGGCTTTCCCCCTGGTTCTTACCCATAAAGACTCAACCCTATTAGCACCATCATTAAGCTGTAAACAATTAAAATGCTCCCTAACATACAGGGCTGCCCCATCTCTTCTCCATCCTTGCTTATGTCCTCTGAAGAATTTATAGCCATTCATTGAAGCACTCCAGTTGTGAGAATCGTCCCACCCTCTCTGTGATAATAACTATGTAATAGTTTTCCTTCTGTGCAATGGCTTGCAGCTCTCCTGTTTGTTGCCGCATGCATTGGAGTAGATGCACTTCAGTTGGGTTGCTGATCCTGCCACCTTTTCGGAGGGAGAAAGCCTACTTCCTATGTGATTATTCTCAGTCATTTCCATGGTTTCTTACATGTCAATAACCCTTGTGTCTTCACAGCTGCCTTGACTTGATCCCCATCCCCTACCTCCATTGAGGTGGCACACTGAAGGACCTGTCTAGCACACTGTCCCTCAATCATTGGCATGCCTCCCCCAAGGCTTGTCTCTAGCAAGCTTGGTTTTATTCCTTTACTGCTTCAACTCTAATTTAAAGCTTTTTTAATGAGGTCTGCTAACTCCTGTGCAAAGATCCTTTTCCCCCTTTGAGACAAGTGTACTCCATCTCTGGCCAGTAGGCTTGGTGTTAAATAAACTAACATGTGATCAAAACCCCAAAATTCTGCTGGTTTGTGCTGCTAATGTTCAGCTAAACAAAGACAGAAATATTACAGACAAAGAGTATGCAACATAAGAAAATATATTCCCAGTGTAGTAGACAGCAGAAATTTGGTGAGCTTAACAATTGATCTTCTCACAGAGAACACTAGGTATGTTTAAAGTACTAGCAAAATTTTCCAGCCTCCTTAACCTGGCATTCTTCACACTTAAAAAATAAAGAGACTTAGACAAGTCCTCCTTGTCCCACATTTGCATGGCTCTTTCTTAGAGAAATTAGATTACACACTAGCTTGAAGTAAATTCATGCAGTTAATGCATTTATCTTTAAAGAACCAGATGGTCAATTTAGTATTTTAAGTACAGTTTAAAAATTTAAATCTTAAATGAATTTCTGTCATTATTATTTGTGGGTTTGTGCCTTATAAATACTGTTTTAAATATAAGATAAATTAAATTTGTTTATTATATATAATTGAAAACAAACAAACATACAACTCCACCCCCTCCCAAAATATGTATTTTGTTCCATCCCTCATGTCTCTCTCTTCTTTCTCTCTCTTATAAATTTCTGGAGTGTTTAAACACTGTGCCTTGCAACAAATTTGTTAGCTGCAGTTTTATTGCATTCATATTGCACAATTTTTTTTTTTTTTTTTTGCTACAAGACAGTATGTCAGTCTTTCATTTTTCATTTGCTTGATTATTTTTAGAAGAAGAAAGAATGGAGAAGTGTTTGTCAGTACCATTATGTTTTCACCTTTTTTCTTATTAACCTGGTTGAAATTGGTTTACTCCAAGAATGCTTCTCCAACCAAAGTACGTATTTCTTGAGAAGTTTTCAGTACCTACAAGCAAACAGATAAGCGTAGCCATAGTAAAGGATGTTATAGGAGCACTGGGTAAGTAATCTCACAGGATTTAAGCACTATGTTTTTAAAGGAACATTTTGAACTTCACAGAAGAAAAACTCTTTAATGTATATTATCAGATGTGTACTAATATACATACTAATACATACTATACATACTAATGTATACTGCTACATATTTTTGCTTTTTGTTTATTTACCTTCCAAAATTTCACCTTGGTTGTTCTCTTTGGGGCTGCATTCCAAGAGACTGACTGAATCGACTTTCTCTTGTTCTAGCAGCCAAATGAGTGGGACATGGAGAGGAAGGAGAATTGTGTTCTAAATGCATCTGCTTCTCTAAGAGAAAAATGAGGAGCTCAAAAGTACAAGAAAGGCAAAACACAGAGCTAATTTGCTTTGTTCCTTTAAAAAGAAAAGGAAATAGATTAGAAATGCATTTTAAATAAATCTCTCTGCTTCTGTTTCTTCTTTAGTCCCTCATAATACCCTGATGCAGAGATCCTCCATGTCCCTTTAAAATCTTGAGGAAACTTCTTTACCCTGAAATTTTAGTCAGTTGGTCACAGCCACACTCCCCCAGGAAAAGCAAGGGAAGATGAAATTCCTTCTGAAGCTCATGGGTGCATCTGAGTGCTCCACAATTATCCAGAAGGGCTTGCCCCTTAGTGTCAGTGCTTGGCACTGCTTCTGCAGTATTCCTAGGCTAGGGGCATTTTTAGCAGAACTGCCCACAAATTCTGTGAATTCAGGAAGTCCATTTTTATGAATAAATTCCCTTATATAAAACAAGATGTACCAATTACTAGATGAGAAAATATTAAATATGCATAGATTGCAAATGGTGTAAATGAAGCCAAATGGCATAAATGCCTGACTTCTTGTGAATGCTGCTTCATGGGAAGACTGGTGAAAGGAGTGTATCAGAGATCACACTGAGACAAGTTTGAAGAAATAAAATAGAAAAGAGAAATATTTTATTAAACTAATACAAGAAACTGCTTTGAAAGAGACCATTCATTAATTAATTCCTTGTAAGGCAAACAAAAGGCAACACAGTTGTCAGAAATATCATTGTTCTTAGATTCAGTCTGTTGTTTAAAATTATCTTTTGAGGAAAAAAAACCCATTATTTAGCCTTCTTTTTATGCAACTTTCTTTCCTTGTTTTAGCCATTAAATGCTAATTGTTTTGGTTTGTTATTCTTGTAGTGAGGCTTTCTAGTCTACTGAAGCTACTATTTATACCTGACATGCATTCCTTGCTCCCCGAATACCTCTCTGCATCAGATTCCAAATGAAAACTGTTCCTGGAGACATTCCAAATTATTATCACTGTCAAATATAGCTGAAACAACAGGGTTCCAATTTTAAAAATTCACCATGAAATTCAGTGTTCTTATTTTAGTCTCTCATGTTCCTATATACCTGTTCAAAATTTGGGTATTCAGGTCTCCTTATATTCTTATTAAATCAAATAACTGGGTAAGCAGTTCGATAGAGCAGGAAGGATATTAATGATAGCAATGTCAGTACTTGGTATGATTCATGCTGTTATACTGTTCATCATTTGCTCAGTAGAAATGTTTTCTTCTACATTTGTTCTGTGTGCAGACAGTGTAGGCACAGTAAATGATCTGCAAAATATAGATTTTCTTTTGTCTTGATTGGTTGGTAGAGTGGAAGATTCCTTAAAAAGAAACTTCTAATACTGTACTTGTCAAAGTTGTGTAAAAAATAAAAGACGAAGTTGGAGAGAAAAATAAAACCCTGAGGGACCAGAACAAAACTGAAAATGGATGAATGAGAACAGAAAATTATATTTTAAAGCACTACACATGTTAGAAGAGAAAAAAAATAGAAAACCTCAAAGACTGAAAGCTAGGAAATTGAGTGAAAGAGAAAAATCATTCTTTTTATTAAGACAGAAATATAAGGTGATGTATGGGTCTTCATAAAGTTTGTAGATGTAGAATCAATCTTTAGGCTGGATCGTTGCAGACACTTCTTTGAACATGTATACAACTCAAGTTTGTTGTGATTCTGGGCGGATACAAGGACAGAGAGTGCATTTGCCTGAAGAACTAGTGAACATAAGTCCAATAGTACAACTGAAACAAAAGGGTTTAAATATATACTTTTTCTGTCCCAAGATGAAACTTCAGTCTCCCTATCTGCATATACCCTTAGAGTCTGCAGAAAAGATTCAGCTGAAGAAATGCACACAGAAAAGTATCTCACAACCAAAATGCGAAAAAGTTCTACTAGATACCCCAGATTTATCTAACAGCAAAGTGACTGCTGTTATGTCTGAGATGTTCTCTACGGGCCTTGTGAACCTGAAAATTCTACCCTTCTCTTCCAAGAAGAACAATAACCATCATTAGTAAGCCCCATAATATGGGAAACTAAAGCGTGGAGACTTCTATTTTGTAAATAAATGTTTGGTTAGGATTACTTCAGTTGTGAATTTAACATATACAACCTAGCTATTAAACTGAAAGACTATACCATCTGTTTTAATCAGTATTTATATATGCTATAGGTAGTTATAATTTCCATCTTCAAATTTATTTTGATAGTGAATAATATATGCAGGTCATGCTCATAATCACTTCTTCCGACTTTGAACATTATCACAATGATACTCTTTAGGACTAGAAATAACTACATTCAGAATGAGTACAGGAACCCATTTTGAGTAATTGGTGGACACACTAATAAAACTAGGGTGATCATCTGTTCCTACTTACTTTGTGGAGGAGCTTGGCTTAGGAAACATTTACTCTCCTAGAAAAGACATCAGTGACCAGCAGCTCTGTGGTGGTCATGCCTCCAGCACGAAAACTCCTGACATCTACCTCTAGCTGGATTACAGATTGAGCCCAAATGGAATATTGGCCCTCTTTGAAGTAAGGCCATTTGTTTTAGTTCAGAACTCAACAGGGCTTTGATGCTGTCACCTTTCACACGGCAGAAATTCACCTGACTATATGTCACTTGCCTATTTTCATTCTGAGTTTGGTAGGAGCTGGGAGGTATTGCCTTACAGAGAGGTGAAATCTGCTTTGTATTTGTTGGATGAGCTGCTTTATGTGGAAACCAGACCACGAAGTCAAGATGTCACTAGATATTAAATGCTAAGTGATATCTTGCCTCTCTATAAAATACAAACCCATAAATATAAGTAACATATCTCTGTTTCCTGCACAGGCAGTAGCTCCATAGCTAGGGTATTATTCTGAGAGATATGGACAGATACTCCTTCAAACAAACAAATTTCACCTAGATTTCTTGCATTGTGCTTGACTGTTATAACCTTTGTGCAATAGATGTAAGCAAACACCAGCAGATTTTTAAATAAAATTCAGCTACTGACATAGTTTTGTAGGTATTTGAGTTGATTTTGTTTGTTTGTGTGTTTTTTCCTTTGTTTTTCCTACTAGCCCTAGGAAATTAAATATTCAGTTAGGGTTAGTTTATTTCTGTAACAGTCATCTTATTAAAAAAAATAGCAATCAGATAGGAAGGCAGGAAGGCAGGCAGGCAGGCAGGAAGGAAGGAAGAAAAACATGCATATCTTTTAATAAGTATTTTACCTTTTGTGTGGTATTCAGAATGAAGCATCAATCCTTATCACATAGGTAAAAGAAACGCTTGGACTAGGCACTGTATAGGGAAGTCCTACCATACAGTATCAAGGACAAAAACACACAGATAGAAAAATCAACCACAGACAGGCCTTCAAGATGGAAAATGAGAGTACAAGGACTAAAATCTAGTAAAAAATAAGCAGTTTCTTATAATAGTAACACCATGTCAGTGTCTGTACCAGCATTGTTTTACGGAGTGTCCCAAAATTAGAATTTCAGTTAGAGAATGAATATAAAGTGTACACTAATTTTAGTTCTCAAAAATAACAAAAATACACATAATCACAGAATGGGTAACGTTGGGAAGGATCACGGGAGGTCATCTAGTCTAACCTCCTTGCTCAAGCAGGGTCCCCTGGAGCACATTGCTCAGGATTGTGTCCAGAGAGCTTTTAAATATCTCCAGAGTGATAAAGTGTCAAAAGACTTGCCAAGTAGACTGGGTCCTCCTTCTTGCCCTCTTTGATGCGTGGGGTGACAGTTGTTTTCTTTCAGTCCTCATGTACTTCTCCTGATCACCACAGCCTTTCAAAGATAATTGGGAGTGGTCTAACAAGGATGTCCACAAGTTCCCTCAGCATTCCGTGCATCCAATCAGGGCGCATCAACTTGTGGGTATCAAATTTGACTAAATGGTTTCTAAAGCAATCCTCCTCAACAAAGAGAAAATCTTCCTTTCTCCAGGTCTTCTCCTCAGTCTCTTGGATTAGGTATTCCTGAGGCCTGGCTTTGGCAGTGTGTCGCGCTGACCGCTTGGCCGCCCAGAGGCCTGGCAGGCGACTTGCATCGGTGTCCCAGTCGGGGAAACTGCTCAGTGCAAGCTGGGATGGTGCAAGCTCCTTCAGGAGCTTTCTGCCCTCACCTCTGGAGGGAGTAGGCCACAGTCGCAGATGTTGCTAAGCGACAGGCAGAGGCAAAGGAGGAGAGAAGGATCTCTTTGGTGCAACAGTATCCGGTTTATTAGCCGAAGAGAGAAGCAACCAAAAGAAGGTAAGGAGAGGGGTTACAGGCAGCTTTTAAACTGGGGAAATTCAGGGGTGGGTCCAAGGGGTAAACCAATAGGGAAAAGATGAGGGATGACAAGTAGCCAATAAGAAGTAACAGAGGGAGGAACTATTTCAAACCAACCAACGGGGAACACAGAAACAGAGAGGTTTCTAGAGCGGAGGAGGAGATGTCTGCAGGGGTGACACCCAAGGGGCAGAGCTCTCAATCCTCGAGACCACCCTTGGGGTCACTGTCGTGGGCGGGGAAATCCACCCACTTGATGTCATTCACACTGCGAGTGGGCTGAGCCACCGCAACAGCAGTGAACACTGAAGGAAAGAAGGTGTTCAGTATCTCAGCATTCTCTGCAGCCTCTCTTGAAAGGGTCCTTGTTCTAATCAGTGGCAGGCCCACATTTTCCCTAGTATTCCTTTTGTTATTGGTGTACTTGAAGAAGCCTTCTTGTAATTCTTCACATCCTTACCCAGATTTTATTTCAAATGGGCCTTGGACTTCCTCATTCCATTTTTGCATACTTTGACAACATTCCTATATTCATCCCAAGTGGCCTCTTCCTGCTTCCACCTCATCTTTATCTCCTGCTTATGTGTGAGTTTCAACAGGAGTTCTTTGTTCTTCCATGCAGGCATCTTGCCCCTTTCGTTTACTTTCTTGCCCATGGGGCTGCATTCTTGAACCTGAAGGAAGTTATCCTTGAATACAGACCAGCTCTATTCCCTCTTCCCTCTACGGAATGTTCCCATGGGATTCTTCCAAGAAGGTCCCTGGAGAGGCCTAATTTAGCTCTCCTGAATTCCAGGTTTGTCCTGATTCCTCCTCACAGGATACTAAACTCCATGATCTTGTGGTCACTGTAGACAAGCCAAGCCATCATTCACATCTCCAACCAGTCATTCCTTGCTGATAGTATAAGGTCCAACAGCACACCTTTCCTCATGGACTCTTCCATCCCCTGTATCGGAAGGTCTATTGGGTTGGCCAGGTATGTGGTAGCAGGGCGTCTAAAGGAGTTACTTCTGTGAGAAACTGCCAGAAGATTGCCCCAACAGAGTCAATGCCAGCTGGCCACAGGTTGGACCAGCCGCTGGCCAAGGCCAAGCCAATCAGAGAAGATAGTAGCACCGCCATAGTTAAGAAGGAAAAAAGGATATTGCACAAATGTAATTTCAGAATTCTCAGAAATTCTCAGAAAAGAGAGTGAGAATATGTGAGAGAAAGAGTTCTGCACACACCAAGATCAGTGCAGAAGGAAGGGGAGGAGGTGGTCCAGGTGCTGGCACTGAGATTCCTCTGTAGACCATGGGGAAGAGCATGGAGAAGCAGCTGTACCCCTGCACAGCTGTGCCCCTGCCCCTGCACAGCCCATGGAGGATAATGGGGGTGCAGAGATCCACCTGCAGCCCATGGAGGAGACCCACACCAGAGCTGGTGAGTGATCGAAAGAAGGCCGTGACCCTGTGGGAAGCCTGTGCTGGAACAGGGTCCTGGCAGGGACCTGCAGACCTGTGGAGAGAGGAGCCCTCACTGGAACAGGTTTCCTGATAGGAGTTGTGATCCTGTGGGGCACCCACACTGCAGCAGGCTGTGCCTGAAGGACTGCACTCTGTAGAAAGTGACCCACACTGGAGCACTTTGTGAAGAACTGTAGCCTGTGGGAATGACCCATGCTGGAAAAGTTGGCAGAGAACTGTTTCCTGTGAAAGGGACACCCTGCACCTGCTGGAGCAGTGGCAGATACATGTAATGAACTGACCATAACCCCATTCCCTGTCTCCCTGGGCTCCTGGGGAGAGGTGGTAGAGCCTGGGAAGAAGAGATGGGTAGGGGGAAAGTGTTTTTAAGTTTTTTTTCCTAACTTCTTATTATCCTCCTCTGATTTTGATTAGTAAAAAATTCAGTTAATTTCCATCTACGCTAGACCCAGTACAGAAAGTAATCATCCATGCTTTCAAGAACCTCCTGAATTTTTTGTGCCTTGCTGTGTTGTTCCTTCAGCAGTTGTCAGGGTGTTTGAAGTCCCCCACGAGAACCAGGGTCTGGGACTGAGAGGTTGCTTCCATCTGTCTGTAAAAAGCCTCACCTACTTCCTCCTTCTGAACAGGTGGCCTGTAGCAAAACTCCATAAAAATGTCATCCTTGCTCGTCTGCCCTTTAATGCTTACTCAGTCTCAACTTACTCGTCATTCTCCCTGAGAGAGAGCTCCCTACATTCTAGGCATTCTGTTACATAAAGGGCCACTTCACCACCTCACCTTCCCGTGTTTAGACACTCATGACAACATTTTTAAGTGTATGTAACCATTCATGGCAACATTCCAGTCATGTGAGATGCCCCACCATGTCTCTAATTGTAATGGGATCAGTCTTGTGACTGCACACAGATCTCTCAATCTTTCTGATGAACTCCCTTGAGGGAGAAAGAAAGAAATATGGATGTGCTGTTTCTCCAGAGGAGTCACAGCTTCATCATCAGGGGTGATCCTTGTTGAACCAAAGCTCAGTTCTCTGTATGACACTTTTGGTTTAACCCCAGTAAGCACCTCAGCTCCACACAGCCACTCACTGCCCAACAGTGCAGTGGGAGAGAGAAGGGTAAAAGTGAGAAAATCCATGGGTTGAGACAAATACAGTTCGGTAGGTAAAGCACCAGGTGCACCAGCCTACTTGTTGACGGGACAGTGTGAGAAGTAGGAAAGGTCTCTGTAAACACTGTTCAGCAATACGTAAAACATTGGTGTGTTGTCAACACCATTTGCATCATGAATCTAAAACCTAGTACCATACATGCTACTATGAAGAGAAGTAACTCTGTCCCAGACAAAACCTATAGAGATATAAACTCAAGCTCGTGACACATTTGCTGGGCTGCTTGTTTTCAGGAATATCTCTCTCTAATATACATCAGGACTTTATTTTGAGCCTGAGAAAATGTTAATTAAACTGATAAATCTCTATGGAACCATATTAGAGTTCATAACCAGCGTTTCTTGAAGAAAGGATGTGGGCATGACATTAAAAAAGGGTAGTCACAGGGGAAAGATATTTTGTCTACAGTGTGATATACATACTGGTTTTTTACTGTGTACTTTGATCAGGTTTTTGAATAAATATATTTCTTAGTTTTAAAATAAGACTCTAAAGAAAGTTGTAAAACAGCTGGGAGCTCTGTGGAACTTAATTCCTGACTGGTTTTTATCCCTTCCTGTTGTGGATTCACTCAGCAAGGCAAACAGCTCTGGAGCAGGTGTGTTCCTCAGCAGAGCAGGGCATAGCGGCACACAGATGGGGGTTTCCTGAGCCAGGGAAACCCCAGGGAAATGCTGAGACTTGCCAGGAGGCAGCAGCTTGCAAGGACACGCAAGAGGAAGAGAATTCCCCTGAAGCCTGAGGTGCCCTTGGAGAACTGCTTTGCTACTCTACAAACTGAGGAGGGAAGACCCATCTCATCAGAGAAATGTTGAAGCCGGCTTAGGCAGCCCATTCTGTTCACCCTGTAACAACCAGTGAAACTAAGGAAAGGCAGTGGGTGATAGTCGCAGGCAACTCTCTTCTGAGAGGCAGAGAAGCATTCATTTGCTTACATGCTGATGAGATGAGAGATGTGGTTCTTACCAGGGGCTTGTATAAGATATGTCTTGGAGAGACTACCAACTCTCACACAGTCCACTGACTATTACCCCCTGCTGTTGTGTGTGGGCAGCAGTGATACAGACAGAAACAGTCTGAGGAGCATCAAGAAGGATTATAGGGCCTTGGGGGACATAGTAAAGGACTCTGGAGCACAGGTAGTTTTTTCACCAATCCTCCTGGTCAAATGAATGGGATTTAAAAGGGCCAGTTGAATCTGGAAAATCAACAAACAGGTACAGGACTGGTGGAACAGTCAAGGGTTCAGCTACTTAGACAATGGGACTCACTTATGACACCTGCTCTCCTGGGGGCTGATGGGATTTGTCTGTCAGAGAAGGGAAGAAACATCTTTTGTCATAAGTTTGCCAAGCTGGTGAAGAGGCATTTAAACTAAAGTTACTGTGGGAGGGGAACCTCATTCCTACTCCCACCTGTTTGATGTGAGTGCTAGCAAGAGATGCCCAAAGCCTGGAGAGGGATGCAGGTCAGCACCTAAAGAGCAACCAACACAAAGTAATTCCTGCCACTTCAGCCAGTAAATTGGTTTCATCAGAGGCCCAAATTAAATAGCTCTGTGCAAACACATGGAGATTAAACAAGAGGAATTAAAGATGTACACATGCCCGCACGCCTATGATTTTATTGACATCATGGATATGTGGTGGGATGGATCCTATGACTGGAATGGAAGGATACAGACATTTTAGAAAAGACAGGCAGGGAAGACGAGGAGGGGGTGTTGCTCTTTATGTCAATGACCAGTTGGAATACATAGAGCTCTGCCTGGGGATGGATGAGGAGCTGACCAAGAGCTTGTGGGTCAGGATTAAAGGGAGGACAGGTTCACAAAGTGGGGATCTGCTACAGGCCATGCGACGAGGAAGACCCATCAGATGAGGTCCTCTACAGACATATAGGAGCAGCCTCAGGTTCACAAGCCTTGGTACTAACGGGGACTTCAAATATCCTGATATCTGTTGGAGGTACATAGCAATCCAGGAGGTTCCTGGGATGCATTGATGATAACTTCTTTCTTCAAGTAACAGAAGAGCCAGTGACTCTATGTCCAATAAAGGAAATGTGCTATGCTGGACCTTATTCTCACCAGCAAGGAGGAGCTGATGGGGAATGTGAAGCTCAAGAGCAGCTTTGGCTTCAGTGACCATGAAGTGGTGGAGTTCAAGGTCCTTAAGGCAGCAAGGAGAGAACTGAGTAAGCTCACCACTCTACACTTCAGGACAACAGATTTTGGACTCTTCTGTGATCTGTTTGGTATAGTACCATGGGATAGAGCCCTAGAGGGAAGAGGTTAACTTGGTTAACATTCAGGGATCACCTCCTCCAAGCTCAGGAGTGATACATGCCAACAAAGAGGAAGTCAGGCAGAAATGCCAGGAGGCCTGCATAGATGAACAGTGAGCTGGACAAACTCCAATGTAAAAAGGAGGCCTAGAGAGGGTAGGTCCTCCTTCACAAGGACAGACACAGGTAGCCTCGGAAGAATACAAAATATTGTCAAAGCAGTCAGGGATCAGGCTAGGAATGCTAAAGCCCTGATAGAATTAAATTGGACCAGGGACATCAAGAGCAATAAGAAAATCTTCTGTAGGCGGATCAGTGATAAAAGGAAGGCTATGGAAAATGTGGGCCCTCTCCAGATGGAAATGGGAGATCTGGTTACCCAGGATATGGAGAAGGTAGAATGAAGATCCTTCCACTGAAGGAGAAAATCAGGTTTGAGACCATCTAAGCAACCTGCTTAGAAGGTGCACAAGACCATGAGGCCTGATGAGATGTAAATGCAGGTCCTAAGGGAATTGCCAGAAGAAGTGGCACTGTCTATCATATTTGAGAAATTGTGGCAGTTGGGTGAAGTTCCCACTGATGAGAAAAGGAGAAACATAACCCCTATTTTTAAAAAGAAAAAAAAAGGAAGAACTGGGTGAATACAGGACAGTCAGTTTCATCTCCAACTACTCTTGAGGACTAGCAAAAATTTTGTCCAAGAAACAACAGTCACAATGGGGAATATTTAATTTCTTCTTCTCATTTGTAGTAAATCAAGCAATGAGGACACATAAAGAAAGTCCAAGAAAAGAACATTAACCTCAAAACCCAATAGAATTTTAAAAATTGAAAGAAGCAATTTTTTTGCTTGACTCTCCCTAATGCTTCTGACTTCCTTTAAGCAGGGATGACAAACATTGTGGACAGAGGTAGTAAGCACATCTATCTTCTTTTGGTTTAATGGAAACAGAAAGTGTTCTCAGCAATTGGGAGGAAAATATCTCAGGAACACAAAAATAAAAATAAAAATAAAAATAAAAATAAAAATAAACAGAGGAAAAAATAAATGGAAAACGTATTTAAAATCACAATAACAACCTAACCCAGCTTACAAGACATCATTCATTCATACAATATCCCAGGCTTATAAACGTGAATATAATTACACCAAACATTTCTTTAATGCTAACAGCAACCTTTATAAGAGATTATACCTAAATTCAACTGCTGCATATCTAAAAGAATAAGTTTGCTTCTGCTTGGAAAATGTAGAATAGATTTCAGATTTGATTGTGTATGTATTATAAAAAAATCTCGTTCCTATGTAGTAGTATTCACAGGAGAGTCCCATAATTGCTGCCAGGCTTTTCCAAACCCAAGAAAGAGCTGATTTGGCTCAGCATAGCCTGAAGGTTGGAAATCACTGCTCTAGGCAAAAGACATGATGGATGTTCACCTATTGGCTTAGCCTATGTGCATGTGTGCATGCAGCAGTTCTGCACTGTTTTTAGCTGGGAGAAAAGTAAAACAAAATTTCCACAAAATTTATTTTTAGTCTAGTACTTGAGGGTTAGTTTCTAGGTTTAAAATTATTCAAAATCATTCTTGTTTGTGAAAGAGGGAAAAATTGGGCTAGATACATATAAATTTACCCTCATCCGAATTCCAGTTTGTAGCAGATTTATATTTATTAATATAAAGAAATTAATTATTTTTAAAACTTCATAGTAAAATTACCTATGCTCTTTATTTCTAGTGGCCTGGATTTGACTTTGTAAATTGGCTTGTCAATATAATTATAAAATTCAGTTATACAGAAACTTTAGAGTGAACTCCTTGGGTGAAATCGCAGTAAAAGCTACTATTTATAGATATAAGTCATAATAGTCAGCGATATGATGAAGGAAAACTGTATCTGTTTCATTTTCGCATGGACATATGTATCCTTGCTGCAAATGCTTAGGAAAGCTTTCAGTAAAAGTTGTGAATTTACGTGAATATTCACAAGCCAGTGAGATGTGTGCACCTAGTTATGTTTTCAAATTTACATCAAAAGGTAAAGAAAATGTGTAAAAGAAGACAGAATGGCATTGGAAGAGAAAGAGTTGCTTGTAAGACTGAGACCTTTTTCCCCTGACAAACCGGAGGAGTTAAAGAAATCTGTAAAGGAAAGCTGGAGGTGAGGGGAAAGATTGTGGTTCCTTTGCTTTGTTTTCTTTTTGCGCTTTGATTTATTTTTATTCTTATTTTTTGCCTAAATATCAGTTAAATTCAAATGAAGTTTTAGCTTAGTTTCAACTATCAGGTTAACTTGAGCAGAAAAGGTGAATCTGTCCCATTTTTTGATGAAAATAGAATATACTGGCTAACCTCAGTAGGAAACAAATGTCTTTTCACAGTAAAGAAAAAAAAATTTCAGCACAATTTTATAAATAGCCACTGTTAAAAATTACTGATAACAGCCCTTGATTACATATACATCTATCAAACATTCCTGTAAGATATGTATTTATCATGTATAAATACTGCTTTGAATTTGGATATATTATTGAGGTTTCTGTGCTTATACTTTCTACAAGGAATATGTTCAAAAGGGGAAAGGATGTTATTTCTTTCGCAAGGTCTGGATTTTTAAGTGAAAGTAGATGGTTCTGTCTTAATTCTTAACAAACATTACCAGTTTATATATCTTTAGTTTTCTTAATTAGGACTCTTATCTGATAATATTTACATGTATCTGACAATAATTACATGTATTAAAAGTCCTTGGTAATCCCTGCTTCCTGTAAAGTAGAAAGAATGTATGGCTATTTTAATGTGTTCTATTCACCCTCTGGAGAAAGAGAAGTCTGTTTTAAAACTGGTTTATCTGGTTGTTTAAATTAAAGGAATAAAGTTACACATATTCTTGATCATGATACGCAGCATTTCTTCAAGTGAAACTATTCTGCCTTCAGAAAAAGGAATTGCAAAAGTTAGACACTTTCTCTCCTTTTTACACAAATAATCGGCCTATCAGATGTTTGCCTATTTATGCCATGAACCTTTTTGCTTATTAATATTTACTTTCATATTTTAGTCTATTTGTATTTTGTATATCTGAGTCATACAACAGAGTAAGACTTCAGCAATTTCTTCCTGCAGACACATCTACTCAATCCGAACTTTTGCTGAAGACTGTACAGTAGTTTTGTCTGTCTTATAATTAAAACAAGGTGTTATTTCATGATTTAGTGGTTTTTTTCAACCAACATTTCTGTCATATAAACTTTTTTTTTGCAAACTGATATTTTGTAGTAAAATTTTTCTTTGTAAGCTTAATTATTCTCAATACTGTATATGGAAATGCAGTTTCAGTCTAGTTACGTATAAATTCTGCATCACAAGTATTTGACATCAGCTGTTAAGGAGGATACCAAGGTTCTTTCTGTACCACAATTTAGTTACACAGCTGTATAATTTAAAGAAGATCCTAGAAGCTTTGAATCTTCCCAGGGCTACACAACACCTTGGGGATGATTTTGATTATCTAAGTTTTGAATGCAGTCTTCAAGACTTTTCATTCTGAGTTCAAGTAAAGTTTTTAATGAAAAGAACATATACTCCTTGCCTTACACTTATTTCACAGGTTTTCATTCTATTTCACTATGTGATAAGTTGAGCACCCTTAGGATCACAGTTTAGTTCAGTTTACCAAGGTCATCAGGATGTCGAAAATCCAACTTCTTGTGCATGGCAGGGTGTAGTGGTGCAAGCAGGGGACACTGCTTGGACCATAGGCAAGGACGTGGGCATCCAGCCTCGGTACGATGATGCAGGTACTGAAATCTAGCTGCCACTACTGACAAGAACATTATTCCCCCTGTTCAGCACCCTGCGAGCCTCCCTGTTGCCATAGAAACCTGTATCCCCCCCCCCCCCGTTCTGTGGTTGGCTTATGAATATTTATTTCCCCTCTTTCATATGTAATATGTTCCAGAAAGTTCGACTGTACTAGATGCCCCACTGGTTCATCCCGGAAACTCCTCCCCTACCCTATCCTTATTGGTTGTCACATGGTTTCCCTGCCTTCTCTCCTCCCCGAAGCTCTCAGATAATTGGTCCCTGATGCTTTCCCCACCCCTATCCGGTGTTCTGTAAAACCCCTTGCAACCCCTGTTTCGGGGCTCTTTGTCACTGAACCTTTCATGGATAATTAACCCTATCTGTGGAAACCATATGGAGAGTCCTCCTTCCCTCTTCGCCTCTGCTTGCACGGATTAAACACCAGCCCAGGGAAGCTTCTTAGAGAGGGGAGTCTTACCTCAGGTGTTGCTTAGATGGGCAGGGGAGTCTGCAGCACCTGGTCACTGACCAGCTGGGGACTTCTAAGCGGGGCAAGGCGTGAACCCCCAAGCTATCCCCGAGGGACTTCATGCTATGGCTCCCGAGCAGGAGTGGCCGTAGCAGGGTCACATCTGAGGTCAGACCAGGTTAATCAAATTTTGATCCATTTGGCTCTTAAAAACACCAAAGATGGAGACTTCACAACATGTCTGCACAGCCTTTTTCTCTGCTTGACTGTCCACTTGCAGATGAAGTTTCTCTCAGTTTATGTCTGTTGTACCTTGTCCTACCACCACAGATCACTGTGAACAGCCCCACTGTCTTGATGATCTAGGAGATTAAAGCCATCTCTTCTCCAGTCTGACCCAAACCAGCTCCTTCAGTGTCTTCACAGGAGAAGTTCTCCAGCTCCTGGCCACACTGCTGACTCTCTGCCTGAACATGCTACAATTAACCAGTGCCTTTGATTGACTGAGGGGTCCAAAATTTTACATTGGACTCCAGATACAGTCTCACAAGTGCTGAAGAGAAAGGTTGATAACTTCCCTTTGACTTCTTAGTCATCCACTTGTTAGTACAACTCAGGAGGCTCTTGGTCCTGTGCTGTGTAGACATACTGCTTGCTGACACCCAGCTTGCTGTATAGCAGCACCACCAGGTCATTCTCAGTAAGGTTTCTTCCCTGCTAGTGAGGCACCAGCCTCTATTACTCTATGGCAGCTCTTTATTCACAAGTGCAAGGCTTGTCATTTGTACTTATGGAATTTCATGAGCAAAGATAACCAGATTTTTCCTTATAGTTGGATTATTTTACTGCTTTTTAAATTTATGGTCTTTTGTGGATCTCTTTAAGAGAAACCATTGGGCTAAGTTGCACGGGATTCAGACAGGAAAATGATGCCAGTGTTGCCGAGCCATGCCTGCAGAACTGGATTTAAGTAAAGGAGACCTGATGAGAGGAAATCCTTATATGCATGGTAATGTGGCTTTTCTAAAACAATCACAGAACTGCTGGACCCAAAATAGTAACTGTGCTCTGTACAACATATACTTGTTCTCCATCTTTATGCTGAATCATTACAGAGATTTGCTAACATAGGGGGGACATAATGAAGGGACATAATGAAGTCAAGAAAATGATTCCTAGTTAATTATTAAAGAAATGAAAGCAGACAAATGAAATTAATTTTAAATATTTTATGGGATCAGGCAACATCATGACTGTGTGGTCACACTTTCTAAAATTATTTGTTAAAAAAAATTGGAAACTTATTATTCAGATCATAGAGGTTGTCACTATTTTTAAAGCAATTTCTGTTGAGTAGCAGCATTTTTCATCCTTAAATCACACTTTTATATTTCCTGTAGTTTGTGTTTTGTGGTAAAACTTGCTACTAAATCTGGCATTAAACCAGAAAGCACAGCATATTCTGTTCTGTAGCAATATCTTCCAATGGTATTCTTGTTTCTTGTGAATTACCAACTCAGATAGCTTACTAGAGTCCTTTATTTCCTTCCCATTTTTCTTGTTTGTTCTTTTTTAGGATTAGTTTTTTTTAATTAAGTTTACTCAGTTCAATGTTAAGTTTTCTGATACAATATTCAATGTACTCTACCCCTCCTGTTAAGATAGTTCTCCTGCATATATATATAAAAATATATATGTGTAATAAAATTGTATATGTATATATTTATTTCTGTATATAATAAAATATGCATTAAAACTGAAAGAAAATGAAACAGAAATGTAACACCCCCCCCTAAAACTACATGATATTATCTAGAAATGCTATTTTTACAACTTCATACTTAAAGCTTTATGATTCATCTTAATATCTCTGGCTATCAGTAATAGTATCCCACAGAACTAGTTTTGACAATTTTATTCACGTTTGTGTTACAATGGTAGTATCTTCCATAATAATAGTAGGGGAATCTCGGACTCAGTGAGCTCAGGTTTCACAGAAATTTTATAATACAGTGTCTCTATATCAGTCAACTAATCTAATGATTTTTCTTACCTAAGACACCACCTGTAATTACAACATGTGATTATATTAAACTATATTAACTTCAGTATGGTACTGAAGTTTTACTGAAAGAGTTTATTTCTGGAACATAGTTAATTTCTATGAAAAAGCCAAAAACCTGAACTTTACCACAGTATATAAAAGGTGACAAAAATGACTTTATTTTCTGTAGGATAACCACACTGTTCTTACCACTTGTCTTTGTCATAACTGCTCTAACTACATCTAAACAGGCCAAAAGGGAAGTAGTATATATGAGTATAGATATGTATATAACTGGCACTCTTTAAACTTAGTGTGTTAATTGTAATGATACACTGTTCCTGAATTACAAACGAAGCTGTAAACGATCCCCTTACACTCCTACAATACTATATTGCTATTTATACTAGGAGGGAGTTGGTTGGTTGCTTTACATTACTGTTTGAAAAGATGGCAATATTTCTTTATTCATATGATTTTTTTTTAATTCCATTTACTGTTTTAAAATTAATCATCTTAAACCATGCTGTCAGATATGGATCAGCTTCAAATTCACTGAAGTAAATAGGAAGGTTCCATAGATTGCAAAATCCTTTGGACCAGATTGCATCTGAAAATCAATCAAAATGTTATTTTCAAAATATAAAGATTTTTAGTGCAATCTGAGAACATTACTGAAATATCTTGAAAACAATTCAAAATTCAGTTAATTTTCTGGTTTTGATGTTGGCTTCCTATACTTTAGGCAGATAACGGAGGACTAATATAGATAGCTTGTACTTCTGTTTGTGATATTTTTGACAGCTACCATAAGTTATTGAAAATGCCACCTCAAACAGAGTGTGATGTTGTATGTTGGCTTTTTCATTTTCAGGAATTATTCTCAAAATGTTATTTAAAAAGGGTATTTAACTCTGATATTTTATGTAGATGTACTATTACCTCCTGCTGCTTCAGCTTTTCATATGACTTATTTCAGACACAGCAATAGGGATTTCAAATAATATAAGCAACAACAAAAACCATGGAAAATTACAGAATCACCCAGAATCACAGAATCTTCTGAGTTGGAAGAGACCCACAAGGACCAACGAGTCCAACTGTTAAGTGAATGGGATCAAACCCACAAACTTGGAGTTATTAGCACCATAATCTAAGCAAAATGCATGCATATATATATAAATATATATATATAAACACACATGAATACATACATTCATACATCTGAAAATAATCAATGTACTTTTTTTTATGGAAGCAATTTCTCTCCTGTACATAAAATAAGCAATGTGGTATCAGTCATTAAATAATACATTTTGAATGAAAGGAAACACAATGGTTTCTCTATAACATGAACACCAGCTCTGGTAATGACTAATTAAAATAAACCTGCAAACACATGCAGAAATTGTGTTATAATTATTTTTTTGATTTTATAGTAATGCTGTTTGTTCTTGGTCTTTGATATTCCTTTTTAATTTTTCCCATAAGCAAAGTACAATATTGGCATACTGACATCTGAAGTGAAAGAATTTATTAAAAAAAAAACAACAAAAATTAAAACCAACAATAATATAACAATGTAACATAACATAACATAATGTGAACTAAAGTAAATATAATGTACTGTAACATAACACAATATATAACAAATATATTCTCAAGACTTTGCAGGAACATGTTTTGCAGATCTGTGCAAGAAAATGTTTGCTTTGAACTACAGCTCTTCTACATAAAACAAAGGAGTTAAATGTTGATTTCTAGTATCAAGAACAGGAAGACATTTAGATGAGTGTTTAAGGAGTAAAAGGTGGGAAATGGGCAATGATACGCAGTGCTTTTACCTTTAAGAAAAATATATATTACCAGTAACAACTGTCATCATCTCTTCTTTACAATAGATTTTGGTGAAGCTCCTCAAATGTGGTTTTAGGATCATAGTATTAAATTTATAACTGAACTGAAATTCATATCATACACTGATATGAATTTGATCTCAGCCTGTTGTAGTCACATAGCTATTGTATTAAAGCATCTGGATGTTAAAGCAGTTTTAGACCAGCTGCAAGAAAACAGAAAATGCAAGGTGGTATTAGTAGGAGTACAGCATATCGATAACAGCTGATTCAACATCAAACCTTCCTGTTAACACATCACACTTTATTAAACAACTTTGAATTGGCAAGAGTTAGTTGATGTTGAATTAGTTCCCCACGTAACCTAGCACTGGGATCCCAGTGTCAAACTTTCACTATTTTCAAGGCACTGCCTGGTGGATTACACTGAACAATTTTATCTTTGGACAAAAAAGTTGATCTGATATTCTGTTCCACATTCAACCTTTAAAATTAGCACTTTTCCATCTGCTACGCTATGACTTCTGTATATGCAAAACCATCATAGATAATCAAATACCATTTTTAGTCATTGCCACTTAAGATTATTTCAACCACACACTTCACATTACTGTATTTCCACAGTGCACTTCACATATTTCAACTTACAATTCAAGCAACATTTCCAGGGCCTCTAAATTTTTTGGCATTTTGAATAACACAAATCTGTACCTCCTAACTCTTTCACCAAATGTGAAAGTTAATGAATTGGTTTAACATTTGTTCACTATAATTATGTGTAGGAAATTTTTATTGTAACATTGACAATGGGTAATTTTTGTTGACCTGTGTTTTAAATTGGATTTTTCATTCAGTATATATTTTCAAAATTCAGTTGATTACTCATGACTGTTCCTCTAGACAATAGGATTTATATTTTTTAATATAAATAATATCTCTGATAAAAAAATCTGTACTTGTGTCTCAGTTTTTTGAGACAAATTTAAGACATGACTCTCTGAACTGAGTCCTCATCTCCAAAAGGGTTCCAAAAATCCCTTTCCACCAATAGGAAATGAATCCTAATAGACAAAAGTGAAAAACAAAAATGGTTTATTAACAAACAGAATGCCCATCCACAAGACAAGGGAAAAACGTAAATAACTTGTTGTAAGGCATGAAAACCCTGTCAGGGTGCCCCAGCCAAGTTGTCTTCAGTACCTTTATCAGGGCCTGAGGAATGCAAGCAGTTCTAAATTGGGAACGAAGATGTTAGAAGAGAGAATAACAAGATAGTGAAAAAAACCAGATGAAGAGGGACTATACCATCCTGGACTGAGACCAATCAGGTGTCCTGAGAGGTGCATGCAGGGCGCGTGGACAATGCGGGAGACCCAATCGGGTCATGCGTGATCCGTGAATGGCAGCTGCAGAAATGTATAAGAATGGAATAATGTAAACAATAAATGGACTCTTGCGTAATCATATTGGTTCGTTGTATGAGGGTCCCGTGCTCCTGCAATAACTGTTCAACACTAAACTGTCAGAACCCACTTCCGCACACGCACACAGAGGAACAAAGACCCAGAAAATGTCCAGAGAATTGGGGCCAGTGTTAGAGGAATACCCCTTTCCCAACACGTCATCCAAGATGGCACCAGCTCTCATGCTGAGGGGAGTAGAACTTCCATGGGGCAGTTCCAGCAGAGGCGGGGAAGGTAAACCCAGCGGCTATCTGGTGTCGGCCTCTTCCCCATGGCAGTCACGGCAGATGAAACAGCTGGGCTGGAGCCTTTCAGTGTGCTCTCTCTTCCCGGCGTGGCTCACCGAGACTTGGGCTGGGACGGAGCGGCCCCACTCCCCACCAGGTCCCGCTCCATTCAGTTCAGCTCAAAGCAGTCAAAAAATTTGCTAGTCCAGTTTATCCAAGCCAGGAAAGGGAAAAGTTTTTTGCCTGGGCCAAAACCCAAGTCAGCCAAGCAGAGAAACCACACTGCCCAGTGCTGCAGAAAAGCCTGAGCAGCAAGGCGTCGAAACACGTGCCCAGCTGTGGCAAAAAAGCCTCCCCCTCCCACTCCTCCCCACCCCTGTCTTCGGATTTAAGGGTACAGGAACTATTTTTGCGTGTAAGCAGAGGATCATGGAATAGACTATCATAATAAGTCACTCCAAGACAATTTACTAATATAATTTTGTTGCTTTGACTATTCTCTTTTTGGCTTCTTTAGGCACTCTTTTTACCAGCTATAAACAAAGAATGGGAAAGAAGCCTACATAGAAAAATTGTAAATCTAGGTAACAAGCTATTTTTTATACATTTGTGACAAACTTGATTTGACTGCAGAAAACTCAACCCTGCTGAAATAAAATAGAATTTTTCTTTTGATCTTAATAAGGATAAAATAATACACTTAGAAATACACACCTCTACTAATAATTTTTTTTCTGTTTTACTCTTACTGCCTTAGGTTATTGACTTTTGTTTTCATGTAAATAGCTCGTCACAAGAAAAGCAAAAGAAACAATCAAACACCCCTCCTGTCCTCTTCCTAGCCTAAATTCCCCTTGCTGTTGTCACGTGTACTCAGTCCCACCTTGGCAAGGTGGTAACAGATAGTGCAGCAGGCTGAGGCCGTAGCACAAATATTTCCTTCTCCTACCCCTTGCTTCTTGCTTGTTTTCCTGTGCTGCTCCTTCCTTCTGCTCCTCTGCTCCACTGCAGATCAACCATGGGCTGCAGTCCCTCAGGGAAGGCCCTGCTCCAGCACACAGAAATGGCACAGCATGGCTCATGTCCTCCTCCCTACAGAATGCCCTGCAGCCCTTGCTACTGAAACCCTTCCTTTTAAGTTCAATAGGAAGTCGTAGGCTATTTTCAACTGCTTAATAACTGGTGAGACCCAATCACATAATTCTTTTGGGAGGAAAGCAAAAGGAAACCACAAGTTCTTTATTTTATTATGGAATGCTGATGCTTTGAAAACATAATTAATCAAACTTCTCATGCAAAACCTGTTTGTTAAGTTGAGTTGAAAACTGTTTACATCATCTCTTTTTCTACATAAAATATTGTAGACAGTTTCTTAACATTTACTTTCCCTTCACGCTATAGGCTAGTGAAATCCTAAGAAAATATTTTTACATCTATCACCCTCAATCAACTAGAGAAAAAAATGCCTAGAAAGTTTATATGTGAAACATACACTTCTTCTTACAATCATCTGCTTAATATAAGAGAAGACAAAATTATTTCTATATTCTTTGAGTTCTATAAATACTTGTAAGGGAACCATGAACAAGCAGGCATGCATTTTCCTTGAAGTATGGGACTCTTAAAACCACACAAAGAATGTGGTCAGACTAATTGAGACCACTGACAGGCACAGAGCAGTGGATTAAAATTGAGCAGCTAAAACTGTTTCTGCCCTTAGCACTCCTCCATGCCCTCCTGACCAATGTTGCCTCCCCAGAGGCAAGAATGTCTGATTTTCTTGTGAATAAGTAGAACCACCACAGCCTTCATCTTGTATCTTATGTCAAAATGACTCCAGTTTTGTTTAACTTCTGCATGACAGACTTGAAATTGAGGTGATGCTGGAGCTCATTTGTGAGTGTTTCAGATGTACTTACCTTGGGACAGCTCTGTTACTCATTGGGATGGGGAAGATGAGTGGGGGTGAGGGGTGGTAGGAGCTGCAGCTGATCTATTAATTTATGTCTGTTAAGAGCCCTCAGAGAAGGAATATCTTCTTTGATAACTCTACTTCCCTCCATCTTTCTTCCATGTTCTTAATTTCTCTATTTACCACACAGTTATTGCTTTTACCTGGATCTTTGTGATTGGAATATTTTTTGTTGTTGTTTGTGAGATATTTAGCACTTTCTGGTTGCTCAAAATAGAAAATAATTGAAATGTAAAGCAATTAGAAATTAATAAGGTTTCTGTGGTGGCAGACCTGAATCTAATTCATTATGTTAAAAATGAAAAATTATCAAGATAAGACTGAAATATAATTCGGTATATTGTTCTCAACAAATAGGGGCTTTAAGTAGTAAGAAAAGTTAACAAATACACACTTTAATTTCATACGATGAATAGTACAAGTTATGATCACAGTCTCCCTCAGATGCACTTTGTAATTACCAGAACATTATGCCATTTTAGCAGTTTACCATACACAGGACACTGACCTTAGATTCCTGGCCTGCGTACAATATTAATAACATTTTCCACATAGAACTTTACTGTGTTAAAACATGAACAAATAGAATGGAATCACCCTAGTTCTCAAAAGTATGTACAGACTGCATTTCTGAAATGCTGTGTAATTCCTACTCAGAGCCACTCATGAACAGTAAGGGCAATTTAATTATCTAAATAGTAATTAGGAAATTAAATGGAGTTGAAAGCTTACAATCCTTTGAGACCTGGGGCTGGCAAATATGGAAAAAAAGTCAAAGGCTTCTGTCTGATCGTATCTTAAGGGGTATGTGGTAACATAAAACTTCAGAAGAAAGGCCTTTTTTTCCTCCCTCGAGATGATTAAGGGTGAATATTTTACTTCTACTGGGATGAATAAAGCTTATATGTTCCATATAAGCATAAGAAAACTTGGATACTGAAGCTAGTAAGGTACTTCAGATTTTATAATCATAAGTAAACACCAAAATATCGTTCAAAAATGCCTTTAACTCCAGCTCCATAAAAAAGAGTTACTTATCCCATGTACTGTACATTGAACCATCTAAACCTAAATAATGTTTATTTGCATAACAGGAAGTAAGGAAGAATCCTATTTAGGAAGAATCTTAAATAGGACAAAAGACTGTAAGGCAGCCAGAGATTCACAATAAATGAAAATATGATAACATTCTGAAGATAATGGCACACAGGAAGCCTTTAATATGGAATACATTGTCTGTAATATATGGAAACAGAAATATGATTTTGAAATTTCATCAACAACAAATGATTTTGATAAAGTAGGCTATTGTTTGTGGCAGTTATAGAATACTTCAACAACTATTAATGAAGATTATTGAACTACTTATTAAATAGTATTATTCACCAACCTGTAAGTTAAATACAATTGTTATTTTATAATACAAACATGTATTAATAATTTAAAACTTTTCTAATATTGCCGCAGCATGCGATGGGTGGTGTGTTGCCGCAGCCTTCCAGAAGCACTCCCCGTTGGGGAAGCCGCTTCAGCCCCAATGGCCAAATAACGACCTGGCAACTCATGCCCCGCAGCGTAGGGAGCATCCACACACTCACACGCAGACCTCTTGAGAGGCAGCCGATGACAAAGAGGCAGGATGGGTCCTTTGTATGAGTTCCCACAACAATGTTTATTGGGGAGGGTTCAGGGACAAAGAACAAAATGGAGACCAGGGTGTTGGCTTAAATAGGGAGCACGGAGGGCAGGCAGAGCAACAGAACCAATGGATCGAGGGCCAGGGGGCAGAGTAAGGGTAGGGATCTAGTGAAGGCACAGGGAAGGAGGGATTAGGGGAAAGGAGCCAATGGGGGCTACAAACGAAAAGAAATTTGCAGGAGGTTGTACATGTATAGAAAGTGAAGGGTGGAGAACAGCAAACCACTCCCAAAGAGGGAGAAACCATTGTAAGAACAAGGGGTGTTTAAGCTCTCAGCATAGCCCACCAGCGTGCTTGGGCTACTCCTGAACCCTGTGGTTCTCTTGTTTCTCCTGCAATGGCTTGAACCACTGCAACATAATATGACAGCTACTGCAGTGTTACAACTAAATCTAATATTTGAATATGTGCTGCAACACAATTGCACCGTTGAAAAAAAAATCTATGTTCTGTATGATGCCTTTTGAGAAACGTCATCTATTTTCATTGCCAAAATTTTCTGTGCTGACACAAAAGTGATCATGGTATGTAACTTAAACATAATATATCTTAATTAATTAAAGAAAAATGAGCCCTTTGGTGCATCCTCTACACCAAGGACTATTTAAAGGTCTCAGTCATCTTTAGGACAAACCAGTGTTCTTGAATGCTGAGTTGAAGTCACTGAAGCTAATACCAGGAAATGTAAAGTTTTTTGCACTGTGCATTTTGGAGTCTTCACTGGGTTTCTGACAGCTGATTTTGGATGGAGAAACATAAATGTTTAGGATTCATGATTCCTAATCGGTGCAGAATGAGGAAGCAGTAGCTGAAGTGACATCAGCTTTCTGGTATTGCAGCCTAGTGACAAAACACACACCTGAACACAAGACAGAAAAGTTTAATTTCTTCTCCATTTCCATTATCTTCTGTATCCTAGAGGCAAATTATAGAGTATGTTAAACACTAGCAGACCCATTTTTAACATCACTGTAAAAGCTAGATTTGACAGTGCAGAACACAACCCTATCAAACAGTCCCTGTACCGGGTGCACATGGCAAAGTTGTGGTGGTGAGACACGATGTATGGGCTTATAGATGTCTCTGTAAGAAGATGTCAAGGGCTGCATCAAGCTGGTTCCTGTCTATTCCAGCCAGCTCTGTGAAGGACTGCCCACAGGACACAGCTGAGTATGTCAGTGAAGCTGCTGGTGCTTCTGGAAAATCATATTTAAGAAAGAGCAAAATTCCAGATAGGCAGTTAGCAATGGCAAAAAAAACCAAAAACCAACCAAACAAAAAAAGGACGTGAGAAACAATCCTGTAGGCACCAACATCAGAGTCTAAGGAACGGATTATGGTGCTTCAGGTGCTAGAACAGAGATTCCCCTGCAACTTGTGGAGTCAAGCATTCCAGAGCAGACATTGCAGTCCATGGAGAGAAGGTCATGGACCACCCATACTGGAACAGGCCAGGAGTGTGAGAAGGAAGAAGTGGCAGAAAGAAACTTTTATGGACAGGCCATGAACCCCCAATCCCCCTTGCCTGCTGTGCAGATCAGTTTGGGGGAGAAGGGAGAGGTATTGGGAATGAAGGAGTGATGCTAATTGGTAAGTTATCTCCTTGTCTTGATCTAGATACTCCTAGGCTGTCCTTTAGCAAGAAATAATAGAATATATACATATAATAGACGTACATATTATGTATAATATCTCCATTTCATTTGAGCAACTTGAATGGTCACTGAAGTAAATAGAAGGGCCCTGATTAATTTTGTGAGATCAATTCTACAGCTCAGCAGTTGTCTTCTGAAAGATCAGCTTTGATTGAAACATGACATTTGTCTACTCTTATTCTAGAAAAAAAAGCAGTTCTGAGTTTAAGGTCCATGTTCTAAAAATGCAATTTCACTAAAAATTACAGATTTCAGATCATCAGAAATGCAAGTGTGGAAACAAGACTAATAAAGCACTTTGAGTTAGAATAAACAGCAGGTTTTTTACATGGAAATGGAATATATTATTCCTGTTTTTTAATTCCTGTCTATACAGAAAGGATTTACAGTTAAAAGTTTTCACAGCTTCCTCATGTCCCAGTTTTACAAATCTACCATTCTGCTTATTAATTCCAACAGAGGAATTAGGTGTGTACAAAGTAGGTGTAATTGGTGAGAGTTTTTACATTATTCATGGAGACACTCAAGAACCTTAATGTCTTAAATTGGCAATATTGATTAAACAATGCATTGAACTTTGGTCCAGTATAGTTTTGAAAGGTTAAACCTTCAGATCAGAAGCTCCAATAAATTTTACATAATATACATTAAGATATCATAAAATATGTACAAAACTATGTAAAAATCCATATTTGGAGAGTGCTTTTAAGTAGTTCTTAATCAAAGAATTATTTAGCTGGGATTATGCAAGGGTTTGCATTTGAAGAAGTGCAGAAAGAAGACGCTGTTTCATTCAGTACCTAAATGATGAAATAGACAGTAGGATTATTAGGGTTGCAGAAGATAACAGTCTAAGGGCGGTGAACAAACAATAGCTGATGTCAAAGCCTCTCTCAATGATTTTTCAGCAGTCTTAGGAATCTGGAGAGGTCCCAGTTGACTGGAATCTGGTTAATGTTGTCCCAATTTTCAGGAAGGGCAAGAAGGAGGACCCCAGAAACTATAGGCCTGTCAGTCTCACTTCAGTGCCTGGTAAAGTTATGAGGAAGATTTTTCTGGGAGATATTGAAAACCACCTGAAAGACAATGCAGTCATTGGTCACAGCCAGCACGGCTTCGTGAGCCTTACTAAAATCCAGAAAACCTGCATCCACTACCTTCCCTTCATCCACTATGCAGGTGGTCTTGTCACAGAAGGATATCAGGTTAGTTAAACAGGACTTACCTTTTGTGCACCCATGTTGACTGGGCCTGATGGTTCCACTGTTCTTTGAATGTCTTTCAATAGTATTCAGTACAATCTTCTCCATAATTTTTTCCAGGAACTGAGGTTAGACTAAGATGTCTGTAGTTCCCTGTGCCCTCTTTGTAGATTGAAATAACATTGACTAGCTTCCAGTCAGCAGGAGTCTGCACAGACTCTCAAGACCTTTGGTAGGTGATTGATATGGGTCCTGCTCTAACATCTAGCTTCTTCAGTACTCTGAGGTGAATCCCATCATGCCTCACGGACTTGTGATCATTCTGTGAATACAGCTGGTTCCTTACAATTTCAGTATCCATAAATGAAAAGTCACTGTTCCCACACTTGTGTTCCACATGCTCAGGTGACTGAGCAACCCAAGGTCTATCAGTTTTAGTAAAGACCGAGGAAAAAAATGCATTAAGTGCCTCCACTTCATCCCATCTGACTAATGTCAGATGACCATCTTCAACATCTTTACATTGTCTCTTGCTATCAGGAACTTCTTAGAAAAGCCCTCCTTGTTTTCTGAAACAACACTGGCCAGTTTCAACTCTTATCAAGCTTTGGCCTTTCGTGTTTTCTCCCTGCATATAAGAACCATGGTTCTGTAAACTTCCTGCGAAGCCTGATCTCTCTTCCAGAGATCATACAATTTCTTTTTCCTCTTGAGCTCCACAAGGAGTTCCTTGTTCATCTTGGCTGGTCTTCTATACTGCTTGCTTGACTTATGACACAGTGATACTGCCTTCTTTCTAATTTCTGAAAATAGAGCTAAGTGCTATCAAACAATCAAACCTATACCCTACGTACAGTGCAACACCATTGTTGAGGAGCTGTTGGAAATGAGTCAACAAAAGGCTGCTGGTAGTTTATTGTTGACCTGAAGACCAGTAAAATTATTTTTCTGTTCTATTAGTCACTGGTAAGAAATCAACAGATACATTATGCTAAGTTCAAGACAGATGCAATATTTCAAGATCATTAAAAAAACCCCATGAGTGTCATTTAAAAGAGCTAGAGGTATGGAGACCAGAGAGGTGAAATGGTGAGGTATTTCCTAGGTTACTGCTTCCTTAAGTTATAGCCATTATAATCAAAGAGTCTGGAAGAAGTAGTGAATAAAATGTTTATTTTGGCTTTTTTTTTCCTCTCTTAGTTTTATTGAACAAATCTGTGAAAAATATTAAACCTTCTTTGGTTTGGTCACAAAAGATAATGTGTGTACTATTTTGTAAGCAGAATAGAACATCACAAAATAATAGGTTACACAATTAAACCATTAAGTTGTCAATTCCTGAGAGACAAGGAGGGAATGTTGTGCCAGATTTTGTCTCAGTGTATTATAGTCATCTAAAAGTCCAAGTTACAAAATTATTAACTGATTCACCCTCCAGACACAGCAGATGGAAACATTCTGATCCTGATTTGTTGCCTAGAAGACAACTGATGACTTTGTTAAATTTTCTCGATTAATTTCTCTTTTTACATTACACACTGCCATGATCAACTTTCGTAGTTTCATTTGTTCTATTCCAAAACCTTTTTTCACTGCTGAAAAGAATCTTTTCCTTTAGCAGTGTACTAATTGAGGTTGACAGACACAGCTGTGGTTCCTCCTACAGTTACAAACACCATAGCTCAACTATATCTGTACTTACACGGAAGTGTAGAAATATTTATCATTATGTCTGATACATTAGACTTCTTTTTAAAAAGTGATAGAACATTTAAGCTCAGATTCAAAATTAGCACCTCACTTACCTAATTGCCTTCTGTCTAGTGCTTTTTATTGACCAAGTGTGTGTGAAGGCCCAAACTTGAAATGTAAGTTTACTGAATCTTGGTCTCAGGTTTTCTATTGTTTTCTAATTTCATTTTTTGTATTGGGGGGAGAAAAAAAGAGAATAAACCCCCAACCAATTAATCAAACCCAAATGCCCAAACTGAGTTTCTTTGCCTCAATGAATACCAAAAAGCTATGGGGATTAACATATTTTCCCAAATGCAAGTTTTTATAACCTAGCTTTTATCTAACTCCCTGTCAAAATCTCTTCACTGTCCTACAGGCAGGGGCCCAGGTTAGCTTAGTGCTGTCATAAGCTCAGCATCCTCAGAAAAGCCAGGAGAAACTCTGCTTTCCTCCCTGTTATGCATTTTAGAATATTGCTAGCATCTGCTTCTTTGGAAAAGTATATGGATTTTGATAGCATTTAGCTCTATTTTCAGGTTATAAATGTGCTGGCATGTCTGTCATCATTCAGTGAGCAGTGACTGTTGGCAACAATAAATGGATGAGAGACAGTACAAAATAATTGTGATACAAAAGACTGAAGAGGAATTAATGGCACCTAAAGCTTCAAATTAAATGGCTCAAAATGAGGTATTAACATAAAATGCTGCCTCTGCTTATTTCTCAGAACAAGCTGCAGTTGCAGCTGTTTCTAACTGACAGGTGGAAATGATATCACTTCTTTGTGGGAAAACTGCCTGTTGTACAGGCATGATGGTGTTTACCAGGAAAAATGGTCCTAGGTCTCCTAGGTCCAACACAAAGTCCTAAAGTATTCAAATTATCAGTCTGAATGTCAGAATTCTGTTTGGTTAAGACAGGAAAAAATCAGTGTGAAGTGGGAGTGGGGGGGCAGTGAAATCTACTCAGCACAATTCAGAACATTTTTTTTTTCAGTATGAAAAAGATATAATATCCAGGGTTGTCTGAGGATAAACCACATAAACGTTTTTCCAGAAGGATCAGGGAAAGTGAAAATTAAGATTTTCAGTGAAAGTCAAAATAGTTTTCTCATAGAACCAGGCAGCTGATGTTACACTCAAAATCCTGTTACGTGCAAAACAGAATATGTTGTGTATATGGAGTGAAGAATTTACTGTTTAATTAAACTCTTAAAATCTAATTGAAATACAGCAGTTTTTCAGTTACAACAATACTAATACTCATAGCCCAAATTAATATAGAAAATAGCTCAAATTAATATAGAAAAGCCACATAAGTAAAATTCTTATACATTACATTACCACTAACAGCCCTTTTTCTCTGGTGTTATGCTCACCTTCCCATCTTCATCAAACACATTAGAAATGAAAGGTTTTATGACAAGTCAAAACCATTCCAATTTCTTTGATAAAAAGTTATATCTCGGAATTAATTAATTTTTAATTTTTTTTCCCCTAACACTACCACTTCTGCAGTCCTGCTTGTCATTGGTTTCCCAGTTACTCAGGCTCTTTATTTTTGATCTTAGCAGTGGGTTTATGTGGTGCTCAAGGCTGAACTCTCTGGTAATGACCAGTGACGGATGGCAGTGATTTGTGTTTGTAGTTTCAGATCTTTGTCTGGTATCTGCACCCTTCCACAGCACATTTTGTTATAAGATCACACCTACACTCTTCTACAGCACATTTTATTCTGAGATCACAGACAGTTCAGTCCAGGCAGAACAATTACTTGTTTTTCCTACAAGCTAAAACTAAACTAAAATCTATTTTGCAGCTAGCTGACAGTTAAAACTAATTAAAATCAGTTCAGGATAAGACAAGCCAAAAGAAGTCCTGAAACCTGTGCTGTCAGGTCAATATAAAACTTATGAATTTGATGGGGCTGCACAGGTAATTGTAGTAACATCCGCTGGAAGAAAGCTTGGTATATTCTAAAAAATGGGGCAAAATCGTGTTTTCCAGTCTTCAAGCATGAGATGTGTAGAATTTGCCTGTGTTTCATGAGTAGTATGAATAAGTGTCCAGTGTAAAATATTTTGATTACAGATTTAGGCTGGTAAGGTCAAAATAATTAACGAAATTCATTTCAGAATGCCACCTGAATCCAGCCTCCTGCTCAAAATGAGGTCAGATATGAGGTCAGACAAGGCTGCTCAGGGCTTTATCCAGTTCGCAATATGATATACAGAATGGGATATATAAAATCTTACAGGCATCAGGGTAGAAGGTATCTAAAATGTTTACAATGAATTACCCTTTGAAAGTGTCTGTCTTTCATGATTATAGGAGAACCTTAGGTGTTATCTGAGACTAGATACCTGACCTTTTCACACCTTAAGATGAGTACCAACTTTTGCAGATACTTTTTTTTGTCTTCTCATTTAGCACTTTTTCTCTTCTGAAAAACAATCTGTTTAATCAATGTTTTCCAAAACCAATTTTTCTCATTCTCACCCATACCACAAAAGTACAGATCCTCTTGTCATTCTCCCACATGCTCCATATGCATCAAGTTCATTATTCAATTGCTGCACAATTGTCTTATTCATTCCCTTCTAAATTTTGTTCAGAATACAATCATCCTCTCCCTCCCTGGGGAACACCATTTAATCTCAAACTTTTCCTTTATTTTTGCTATTCTAGGCTCCTTTTTGCATTTTAACTAAAACACAATTTCGAAGATACTGTTCATGTGTAACATGGAAAAAATCCAAAAGTATGTTGAATTTCTCCCTGTCAGAGACTGAAATAGTTCATGCCTCAAACATTGATATAAAGTTTTGGTCATTATAACAAAAACTGTATAAAGAAGCTACAACCAAAGAAACCCCTCTGAAGATGCCTGATTGGAACTTTGGACTCAGAGTTAAGGTGCTGAGATTAGATAAAGGGAAACCCACGATTCAATCATCTCAGGCCTGTGGAGAAGTAAAACAAGGCTGGAGGAAAAGAATGGGAAACAACCCAGCAGCACTGCTGAGAATCTTCCCTGGCTGGGAGTGGGGGAGGCCATAGCCCACAGGCCCATTTGCTGGGAGCAGGTTTGGACAGATTTCCCCCCCAGCTGAGGTGGGGGGAGCAGATTTCGGTATCACAACGTCTGCTCAGGGGCAATGATCCCATCCTCCCTTACGCAAACTG
>VZRJ01010339.1:0-15315 GCA_013397565.1 Ptilonorhynchus violaceus
ACCGCCGCCGCCGCCGCCGCTCCTCCCAAGGCGCATGCGCCGCGCGCCAGGCCGCGGACGCACCTCCTCCCGTGCCGCCGCTGCGCCTGCGTGTGAGGGAGTCCGGGGCTAGGCGCGGTCGCCTTGGAGCCCGACGTGTCAGTATTTACTGGGGAAGTGTGGAAATTAGACCTTTATGTCGACTTCTTGTTAATAATTGGACGTGGCAGGGCGGAGATCCTGTAAATGCTCTCCCATGGAGCACGCAGTTGGAGTTTATCGTAGAGTCACAAGATCGTTTGGGTGGAAAGGGCTTTAAAGGTCGTAACCAACCCCTGCCATGGGCAGGGACACCTTCCACTAGACCAAGTTGCTCAGAGCCTCATCCAGCGTGACCTTGAACACTTCCAGGGATGGGGCATGCACAGCATCTCTGGGAAACATTTGCCAGTGCCTCACCACCCTCAGGGAGGGTGAGTTCACAGAGTTCAAATTGAAAGATTTTTGAAAGCGATTTGCTGTTCAACTGATGCGTTTTCAATATTAATCAAAATCATACAGAGGAATAAAACTTCCTTTCCAAGCCTGACTGATACCAGTTTCATGTTTTTCCTGTGGTTTTTTGACCCAATTGTCATCAAGTAAAGTAGTTGTCTTGTCCTCACAATTTGCAACTGATGTAACTTACTGTCCTATATAAGATGATGATCTGGGTAAACAGGATAAGGGTTATTGTTTGCTTTATGCTTGAAATAATCATGCCTACAACACCAAAAGAAGCAGTCTTAGCCCATTTCCCCAGTGCCAATCCAACCCACAGCTAGGCCAAAGGGGGTTAGTTTTGTCCTTTCCACATCAGGGAAGATACAGTTTCCACTCTTACTGATCCTGTTGTGTGGGTCAAGTTACTGCGCCATTTCACGTTTTCTCCTCCCCATCACATAAAAAAGAATAAACCTACTTTTTAAAGTATTCACAGTCATTAAAGAATAAGTTGTGTTTTTCTTAGTTATTTTGCAAGTTGTTCTGTGCAAGGTTATAGCAAAAGCATACAGCCAATGGAAAGAAGCACTTTGGCTCAGATTTGGTGTTTGTTGAGGCAAGCAGCCAAACATGGCTCAGTACAACCTATACAGGACTGCACGAGTGTTATGAAAAATGGCTTCTTTGACATCGTTAATAGTATTTTTAACATTACAGCAAGGGTTTTACAGGAGATTTCAAATTCTGCATTCACCCTAAAATCAGCAAAAGTAAAACAAACAGGAATGTCTGAAGTTCTCTCCTAACTAATATAAGAATTTCCCTAATCCAAACCACAATTTCTATTCCAGCTGAAATATAATTTTGTATTTTGTGTACAAGGCTACTATGAGGACAACTGAGATGCAAGGTGTATTTTTAAGTGTCACCTGATAAACTGGATGAACAGAGGTGACATACTGATGAAAAGTCTTCAAATCAGACTGATCACACCCCAGGTTGCATACTTTCCTAAAACAGAAACAGAAAATGGTGAAAATAAAAGTATGAGAGATTACTACCTGCTTTCATAGTGTGATGTATTATTTCTTGTTTGCTACAGCATTGCCCAGCCGATCTAACAGGTCATGAATCCAAGCAGAACTGAGCTTTTGGTGTTAATACAACCCCTTCCAAACTGTACTGCCTATATTACAACATATGCCAGGTAACTTTGTAGTAATGTTTGAAGTGGAACAAGGCCAGAAACTGCTACCACGAGCATCTCATAAAATGTCTGCAAAGCCTTGACCTTGTGCATTCTCTACTTTAGAGCTAGAACAACCAAAAAGCTTGATATTCACCTATTTCAGTAGTTTGGCTGAAAGCACTGTTTATTATAAAATCAGGAAGTATTTCTTTTGATAAATTCCTCTTCTTGCTTGTGTAACTTTGCGTACATTTTCTTTGCATCTACTAGAAGTGAGTTTAAAGTTTTATTTATTAACTTTGAAATCAAACATTTCAGCACCTTCTAAACACAGGCCTGTAAAATTAGCAGTGGTTTCAAATGTCAAATGACTCCTCCAAAGTGTTTGGGTTTTTTTCAAATGCAGTTGTTGAACTTAAATGTGCTAAGATAATAAGTCTAAGAAAAAAAACAAACAAAAAAATTTTATAAGTAAAGATATGTTTGAGTCTAAACAGGTAAAATGAGAGCAATTCTAGCCTAGGCAGGATACTGACGGTCTGGGAAAGTTTCTGCTTTTGTTCCTAGTATCACTGATTAGGGTGGAGTTTTCGCCTCTCCTCAATTATGTATCTGTCAGCCTAGCTTAATTTGGTTTTGCTTCCCAGTTTCTGAAAACTGTAGAATGAGCTTCTATGTACAATCCCAGACACATTCCTGGAATAAGATGAATGTGAAAACTTTTTGGAGTCATATCAACTGTGACTTGCTATGTTTGTACTGTCTTTTACAGGCTGATAGCCCTTAGCGATTACTGGCGGTTGATGAAAGCAATCACCCTGGTAAAACCTTTGAGGTCTCCCCAAAGATTTACTTCCTGCATCCCAAGTCTGTCTTCTGTTTACCCACAAAAAATGTTATTTCAATTATTTTGCCTGCAACTACCAGGGCAGAAAAATCAGGGATGGGAGGAAGGCTGCAAGTAGAGAATGAGGATTTTCTGCTAAAAAATAGAAAAATGACCCTGTTACATAGCAGTACTTTCCACTTACTTTTGTAGCTACAGTGTGGGGAAGAAGTTCTGTTTAGGGAGAAAGATTTCCAAAATATCCAGCCACTGAAAACCCTTTCTTTCATGGAAACCAGAAACATCTTCCTTTGTCTGACATCCACACCACATCCAGTAAAACAATTTATCCTTACCTAAGGTCATGTTAAAACTACAGTAAAGAGTACTGTAAAGCAAAATAAGAAACAACAGTGACAGGCTTACTGAGATCTTCTGGGGGTTTTATGCAAATCAAATCAGTGCACAATAATCCTACAGATATTCCTAAATTGTTACAAAGGGAGTATTACTCAACAGTACTGAAAACTGACAGTTTATAGCCACTTGAGCAAGACCACATTACTGTTCTGCCAGTGGAGAGTACTATTGAAGAAGATGCTAGGTACACTCCCATTACATTGTGATTTTTTTTTTATTGTAGCTGTGCCTAGAATAGGTATGTCACACGTCTGTTTGTCTTCAAACTGGTACAAATGAACCACAGTCTTTTTTGAACAATGTAGACATTCAGTCTCCCTGGGACCCAGCTACACTTCAGGCATTACTGGGTATGTTCAGTTACAGTGCATGTAGATCTGGAAACATGAGAACAGCACATGAAGGTAGTTGCCTGAAAAAAAGCGTCCCATTTTCTGAAAAAGAAAGGTAGCTCTCCCCTTTTCAAACTTATTTAAAGGTGAGTCACACTCATCTAGCAGTGAGTCAGGCTCTGGGAGACAGAGATTTCTCTCAATTGGCCTGAATACTGTGCTCTAATCACAAGCCACAAGGTCATTTTGGAAGCAATGGATCACACCTTCCATGGTGCAGCTGAAAATCTTGCTGTC
Source organism: Ptilonorhynchus violaceus (assembly GCA_013397565.1). Lineage (NCBI taxonomy): Eukaryota > Metazoa > Chordata > Aves > Passeriformes > Ptilonorhynchidae > Ptilonorhynchus > Ptilonorhynchus violaceus. The sequence goes on from VZRJ01010339.1 coordinate 3,527, forward strand.
AGATACTAAGCCTCTTTAGTATCTGACAAATAGGTTTGCTTCAGTAGTTCATTCACACTGCACAGCACCACAGAGCAGCAGAAACACACTACAGCTTTGCAAATGAAGCTTAGGCTTCTGCCTTCCAGTGCTCTGTTCACATCCCTTCATCCACTGTCCTTTGTGTTATTGCAGGATTGCCTTTCCAGCTCCTCCCAATTGGAAAACCTTGGCTGAATAATTGTCAACAGGTAAAAGCAAATTGGAAGGATTAGTCTTGAAAGGGTTCTGCTCCTCTAGCTTAAATAGGGAGAGGCTCAAGGCAACTGCAGGATGAGTTTAGGCTGTAATGGGCCTGTTCAGACAGATAAAGCAAGGCTCCTTTGTTATACATCAGGACTTATGCTTAGGACAGTGCTGGCCCTAGAATTTGTGGTTTTATGTTTCAGTAATTCAAAACAGCTGTAACTGTGATAAACATAACCTTGTCTTTCCTGCTATGAATTTTCAATCCAGCTTTGAAAGACATCCAAATTCTGGAGTACACCAACCAATCATACTATGAACTACCTTCTTAATGAGCACCAAGCAAGACACCAAAAATTGAGAAAGCCATCCATTGTATTGGACATACTTATGCACCCACAGGTGTAACTTCTTTATGTGCAATCACCATATACAACCACTTTAAAACTTAGTAAATCTACCTTGCAAACTGCTGAAGAGGAAACAACAGAGATTTACCTTAGGTTTGGAAATGCCTGGATGAAACTGCAAGTTGTTGAATGCTACGGTTCTACTTGAAATGTTTTTCTTCCTCTCTTACCATATTTCTTCATCTTTTACAGGAATTAGATAAGAATAATTTCAAGTTCTTTTTTTATCCTCCTCCAATCACACAATGAGATTTACAAGCACAAGGAAGACATCTGTGTGAATTTACTTACTTTTGCTTCATAAAGCTTTTATTCTGAGTGTCATTAAGCTATTACGAGAAGAAAATGTGGACCTGGTGTATGGAGAGTGCTGGTTTCTAAACTCAATGAAATTTGTTCTTGTAGATGTAGAAAAGATGCTGCAAGAGCATGTTTCTTTCCTTCGGCGAACTGACACACTGCAAGTTTACATTTTCATTATTTATTAATATAGACTGTCCCCACCATTTACACAAAAATAAATACAAAATTTAAGAAAACATTCTTGATATTATACAGCTCAATAGAATAAGAATTTATTCTAGAATGTGAATATCTGTAATACTAGTTATTACAACTCTCCTTTCAGGACACAGTTCGTCTGTCAGTCAAGCAACTGAGAAATTGATGGGAATTGTGTCTTTACAATGGAAGACAGATTCTGGCCTACCAGTGATTTTAAAAGAAAACTGGACTTGCTTGAATATCATGCTTCTAAAAAGTCTTGGATTTTTTTTGTGTGATAATTTACTGACTAACTAAAGTAGGACTCTGTATCTTCTATAAATAGAACATTGTTATCAAGATACTCCAGAATTATATTTCCTCCATTGTACAGTGGATAGTCTTTATCAGATAGCCATGTTTCCAGTGTGTGTTCAAATGGCAAGGCTTCTCCAGAGGCAGTGTGGCATAATCTCAATTTCTGTAAGACAAATAGCACAGAAATTAACATCAAGATTTGTCTATCTGAGATGAAAGTGGGGGTAGGAGACGGACAAAAGGCTAAAGAAAACTGGAGCCAAAATGCAATAATCTGGAAAATATTTGTTATTGCTGACTTACCTGGGATGTAGATTTGTTGTTGTCATTTCTAAGGCTTGCTAAGGAAGCTGCAAAATCTACTACTTTTCCAATACTCCATTTACTGCAAAAGAACATGGGTTTGCTTTTCTCTTTGTTCCCTTTTGGTAAAAATACTTGAAAGTAAATTCTTTCTGTCTAGAAAAACATGAAAAATAAAGCAAAAAAATTATTCACAGAAGAAACACATCATTCCAGTCATACACATCTAATAGTTTCTCAGTAAAAAACTTCAGCCCCAAAATTACCAACTGAAACTTGTTTTATTCCATCAGAACCATTTAACTGCAAAATATAAATGACCGAACATCTTTTGCCATGAGTCCCACAGCTACACTGTTATATATAGACAGACATGAAAAGGTATCTGCCCTGGGGAGAAAAAGGTGAGTTTAAATAAGCAGTACTGGCTTTTGACAGCAGTATAGTGTCTCAAATTGGAATGCAAAAGCAGTTAAAACAGAACAGTTCACTGTACTAGAAATGCCTGCTTCACAAACCAACATTTAGGTCATGATCAGCTAATCCTTTATCTTGTACTGTATCCTCCTTTTATGTACTAAACACTCTTTCTATTAGACTGAAAGCTTTCTTTAAAAAATGTCAAGAGTAACCTATGAGGGAGAGATTCTGAATGGGATTGGGGCAAAATATAGCAAGCATGACCGCTATATATTCACCATTTAGGATCATCCTTGCTGAGTCAAAGCCAGACACTATCAAACAAGACAGAAGTGTTCTTTTTAAAGGATTTATTTACGCCTTCCCTAGGAACATATGGAACTACTCCAACTATGATCATACAACTGAGTCTGAATTTCACCTTGTGCATTTTCCTCAAAATTTGAGTGTTCTCCACACAGAAGAAAATCTTGAACATCCAGTAATATTACAAAGGGGCCAATGAAGAAGGACTTGAATCTTCTTCAAATGTAAATGACCACAACTTTCAGGACAGCTAACACAACAGCCATCCTCTTATGGACACATGCTAACATCACTCAATGGCTATCAGTGCCCCAGCTCATTCCTACGCTTGCTCATCCAATTCTAAGGATGATTAGAGAGAGCTGGGGTTGTTCAGCCTGGGAAAGTGAAGTTGGAAACTTTCTACTGTTGCATCCCTGTAACTATAGAATATACCTCCTGGAATTTCTGTGCCATATCAGAAAATACTGCTCTGTCAGGGACACAATAACTAAAACTGTTTTGCAGCACTGCCCTCCTGTTTTGAGCTGGTCAGTCTCCAGAGGGATAACTCTCATCAGCTCTGACACCAAAAGAAGCAATCTTTGGCAAAAAAGCTAATTGGAACAAAGAGACCAGAGAACGGATATTTCTAAGACAGCCTGATTTTCCTGAACATAGACTAAGGAAGATCAGGAAGGACCTCTGGTGTCACATGGTCCAAAATCATTCTCAAAGCAAGGGCAATTTTAAAGCTGAACCTAACTATAAAGGTACATCATGTTGCTCCAAATCAGATTCAATCAATCTTGAACATCCCGAAGATGTAGATTCCACAAATTTGCAGAACAGCTTGTTCCAAAGTCTGACCACCCGCACTGTGTGGTTTTTCTTCCTATAACCTAATTGAAATTTCACAAGTTGCAGCTTGTTCCCACTGCCCCTGGCCTTTTGCTGTGCACCTCTGAGATAAATGCATCAATCTTCTCTATACAGTGATGAAGAGAACTAATATGCCTACCAGGCATTTCAGAAACCTCATATTTAAAAAAGTCTGTCATCAAACTGGAACAAGCTGGGCAGAAGGACTAAAAGGAGTCTAGGAGGCAATTTAAACAGAGGTACTGAATGCTAACAGAATTAATTTATCAGTGTTAGAATTACTGCTATTCTAGGTGATTAATCAATTGATATCCAATGAGAAACTGATTGTTAAGAGAAATTAGGATACAGTAATTTGTGCTACAGTAGTTAGGCTTTGGAATTAGGAAGCCTTAAAAAACTTAAAAAAACTTAAAAAATTTTCTTATATGCATTGAGGGTGGGTTTTTAAAATTCTGTTCAACAATATTTGAAATCACTCACTTTCCCTCTAGTGGTACTATCTGTGAAGAACGCTACGAGCAGGTCTTTATATTATGACTTCTGCCTAAGCAGAATTAGGTAGTTTCTAAGCAAGTATAAAGAAAGAAATTCATAAGAAGACTCAGCAATGGAAAAGCTGTAGTTGGTTTTCTTTTTTAGTAGTTAAATTCCAGTGTACCTGGAATTCCAGAGTATCTGGAAGTCTTCAAGGCCAGGTTGGATGGGGCCCTGAGCAACTTGGCATGGTGGAAAGTGTCCCTAGATGATCTTTAAAGACCCTTCCAACTCAAAGCATTCTATGATTCTATGATGTTATGAAATGTACTCTATTAAGATAAAACCTAAAATAATACTATCACATAGAATATTTTAGGTATTACAAAATCAATGTAAGAGCCTAAACTTGGTGGGCTCCAACATAACAATGTAGTGAAAAAGTAATTTAAATAGTTATTTTAAGAGGATGCATAAGTACAGATCTAAAGTAAAACCCTTGATGAAACAATCAAGACGTTTCTAAATCCAACATAATCCCAGTAAGTGGAAAAGGCTTGAACATCAGGTGTGACAGACCATGGTAGTGAAAAGCAATAAGGAATCTGTGAAAAACTGCAAGAATCAAAGAAATGAAAGGCTTCACAATTTGCCTACAGAGAAACTGCAATTGCTTGTGAAGGAAGGAGAAAAGGAGGAAAAACTATCCACATGTCTACCTAGTAACCCTTCCATAAATGGCAACCCCTTCAAATATACCCTAACTTATCTCTCCTATTAGAGAGCAGTGTCAGGGAAAGAAGGCAAGGGGATCAGACTGGCAGAGGTACAAGTGGCTTCACCCTCTGCCACTTGAGGACTGAGTCCCATCTTTTGGGCCATAGTAAATGATAAATTGAACAGTGATTTCTTCATGGATACTGGAGCACAGTTACTCATTACTCAAACAGAATCACGTCCTGGAGCTAACCCTCTGAAACATCACAAAATATTAGTAACTGGAGTAAATGGAGCAGTGGTTTCTTATTCAATTGTTAAGGTAAAATTGGAACTTCCTTTTGTCTCCCTCCATTCCCCCAAAATAACAAATGCAACCAGGAAACCTAAATACGTTCAGTATGGATTTTCTGTGAGCTGGATTCAGGGCAACACCAACTGGGCTATTGAAACAACTGATGAAGAAACAGTGCCAGGGCCCCAAACAGCAGGTCACCTTCTTGGGGGACCAAATGGATTGAGGGCAGAAAATAAGCCCCCTGGTCCACTTGGCAAATTGATTATTTTGGACTGCTCCCTTGAACCCCAAGGGGTGGTGTTATATCCTTACTGGAGTTAAAATAAGGAAGGCTTAGGGAAAGCTTTTGCTTGCTGTAAGGCTATGATGGTCTTACCACTGCGGCAGGATTTACAATGGTTTGCTGACGCTCCCATGCCCTCTGCTGTGCAGTCTGATAATGGCATTCATTAAAGAGAAAAAAAAAAAAAATCCAAGAATGGTGTGAAGATCATGGAGTTGCCTGGGTGTTCCACCCGTCCTACAGACCTCTAAGTAATGCTACAGTCAAGAAGTGGAATGGTCTACTAAAATGAGCTCTAGGGCAAAGTTTGCATATGGGAAAATGGGGTAAAGTCCTACTTAAAGCTGTTTGATGTTTAAAATAACCAGCAGATACCCATGAGATGCCCAGTGGAACAAGCTCATTTTCCTGCTCTCCAAACAGTAAAACGTCTAATAAACTCTCCACTGTCAGCCCTTCTCTTTTCTCAGGGTGACAATTAACTACCCTATGAAGTTTAAAATACCTGTCCCTTTGCTAACTCCCTGAGTAAAGGGCACATGGAAAATTGTTTCTAAATGGGGACTCCCTTTAACTTTCACTGAGGTTTGGATAATTCCCAAGAATGAGTAATTTCTTACCATTTCAAGTAATGAGTGAAACTTGAACAGATTCTTTGGCCTGAAAAAACCTGGAGTGTGGCCAAGGAATCATCACTTTACCTTCATAGAAACCTCAGCTGTAAAAAGATGATGACAACACCCACTGTATTGTACTGACCCTTATCTGTACCTCCTTTCTCCCTGTTTCACAAGTGGGATGATAATTGTGTCATTCAGTTTATGAAAATAATTTCTCAAATGGGTTTTTTTTACACGTACAAATGGTATTGTATAGAACACCCTCAATCTTCAGATGCTAATTCTGGGTGAGTTGCTGAACCTGCACTTGAAACATCTTGGTACCAATCTAAGTTGGCATACTCATCCCTCAACTCTCCAAATTATCAAACTCAAATTTTTTTTAGGTACATTCTTATGATAAGACCACATTGACCACTGCATGCCCTGACATATGAATTCAATCTGGGTGGGAAAACCAAGCAATCACATGTTTCAAGGCTAGATGATTTGAAATATTGATATTGCAAGCCAAGTATTAAGATTTGACCCAATCTTCAGAGGGTCCTGGTGACAAGGAACCACAAGCTAAGATATGCTATAAAATTCTGTGCTGCACTACTTACAGAATTGTGCTACAGTGATTCTAGAAAACCTATTCTAGTCTAATAATAAAATTCTGTGCTCTGCGGATCATCAAATTCTGCTAAAATAATAAAGCTTTAATACAATTTAGTGCTGTCACCATTCTGCCAAGAATCCCCAAAAGATCCTGTTTGTCTCTGCAGTGGTATGTGACAGCATACAGCAGGTAAATACATTTCTGCTATAAAATAGTAGAATTTGACTCAACTGCTTCAAACTCAACATAGACAACTTATAACAGACATAAGACTAGTGAGACTGCTTTTGGGTACCAGGTTGAAATATACATTTATTGATTGTGGGATTGAAAAATTAAATCCAAAAGCAAACTGAAGGAACTAGATGAAGATCAAGCAATTTCCTTTGAGAATTCAGTTAGTGAAAACAAATGTCACTGACCTGAGGCAAGGATTTGTCCCCACATGCGTGCATTTTCAGTTTCATTAATGCCACTTTTGCTGCTGTCTCACTGTTTTTTGCTCCTTTACGTTTTTTGCTTTTTGTTTCCTCGCTTTTTTTAGAATCTGAGAAGAATATTATTCCTGTTAGTGTCATCATTCTGACTGTTTCCTGAACATATCCTGGAATTAGCCTATTGGGTCTCATTGTATCTTCAAGGATCCCATCTCTTTTTTGCCTGTTCATATCCTCCCAAGGTCACGTATCAGGTACTCCTATTCAAGAATAGTTGGAATTGTTAACAGTCCTAGCAGAGTTCCTTTACATTGAAAGGTAGATGAACACTATCACGATGCAAACACAGGCTGCAAAAGCCAAATATATAAAAATTCTTAAGTTTCTAGACCTGTGGTCATCACAGTATTCATATGGCAACAGTTTCACATGCTCCTTTCTACACATAACCCCACTGTCCAGATGGGCAGTGCTGTTTATTCTCTTTCCTGTCCTACAGCTTGTTCAAAATCTGCAAAACATTACATTATAGAATCACACTTTTCTGGCTATCTCAATTGTGTGATTTCAGCAGACTGGCACGTGCATCCAATACAGTTGCATTATTTGCACATGAATTAATATGTAAATAATAATGGCTAGGTAAAATTCATTATATTACAGTACCTGTAGAATGAGAACAAGACAATAATTCTGTAAGAAACCTGTGCCCTATTTATTCTTTAGAGATTCTCTTCATACTGTTGTTTTGTCTTAGTTTAGATGAACAGTATTACAAGCTGACATGTGAGTTTAGGACTATTTAACCAAGGAACCCCCATCCTTTCTTCTTATTTGGTCACACCTGACCCCTCAAAGGAGGTCAGAAGCTCAAAGAGTGTTCTGAAGAAAACTGTAGAATATACATCCCTCTGTACTTGCCTATAATATGTTGAATGAGCTGCTGGGTGGCAGCCATCCGAGGTTTTGGTGTGTCCAGCTTCTCACATTCATGGTCTGATTGATGTCGATGTCTGTAAACAACAAGGTAAAACTTTTATTGCCTTTTCCATATGTTAATGAATGAATATTGATGTTTAAACACTCTGTTTCACTCACCTTAGACAAAAATGTTTTTCACAGTAAGGACATAAAACTGGCAAAAGCTCCTTTCCATTGCAGTCTTTGTACGAACATGGGTAAGATTTGTGCTGATCACGTTTCACAGAATCGTTTCTTATATTCACCTAGGAATAAGTATGAAATATTTTGTTTAAATAAACAGATACTACAGATAGTAGTGTAAATAAACAGATACAACAAGTCACCATCCCAGCTTTCTCAAAGATCTGTGCTAGCGCTCCATTCTATGGGCAAACCTGGTCCAGCTATTCTCTCCTACTTTTGTCCTGCTTATGTTTAGGTCAGAGGTAGAAAAAGAACTATCATTCAACTCAAACTCCAATTACTTCTAAGAGGCAGAAAAAGAGTAGATTCATTTTTTTAAGCTTTTCACATTCTCAGTTAAGTAATACATACTTCTATACCTTGTGCATTCATCTAGTCTGAAAACACACAGCTAAGTTGCACGGACTTTTAAGGCAGTCACGTATTATTAGATTACCTCAGAACATCCATGAGCATCCCGGCTCCGGTGCTGAAGGCTTTGTGGAAAAAGAAGAAAATATCACACTGTTACCAGCATTTCAGGAAAAAAACTGCATGTGAAAACATTTAAGTATTTAAAGAGTAATCTGACAAGTTTTATCATGGGAATGCTTCAATTAGGTAATGAATCTTCTCCAAAGTTTGTTCTAGTCTATGCATTTCACATCTTGAATGGATTGATCATATTCTTCCTCATTATGTAAAACATTTAGCTTTTGGAACTTATGCCTCAAGATAAACAAACCATTTCAAGAGAATGAGGACATCAGCATGCTTAAGAGTTCAGCTTAAAGCAACTGGAGTTTGTCTGTTTTAATGGATTTTCGATCATCTTCCGCGGACGGCAGAAATCCCTTGAAGCCTTCTGATATGTTAGAAGTGAAATCTGCCCTCAATCTATTTGAATTTATCTCAGCTGCCCTCTGCTAATCTGAAGTGTAAATCAAAGTGCAACCTTGCAAGAAACTTCAAACTTTTTCTAGAAGAAAACACACCTAGCCACCTCCGTTTATGACAAGGTCACCCATCTAATTTGACCTTGGGAAGCCACCAGATGTGGTGTTTAGCATTTTAGCAAAGCTTTTGACACTGTCTCTCAGAGTGTCCTTCTGGACAAAACATCCAGCACACAGCTAAACAAGTCCATAGTATGATGGGTGAACAAGAGGCTGATGGTTTGGGGTCAGAGAGTCACAGTAAAAGTAATTGCATCAGGCTGGTGGCCAGTCACCAGCAGAGCTCCCCAGTGCTCTATTTTAGTGCCAGTGCTCTTTAATATTTCTATAATTATCTGGATACATGTTACATTTGCCAACAATACTAAACGAGGAGAAGCTGTGGACTCCTTCGAGGGAGAAGTCTTACAGAGAGATTCTGGATAGACTAGAGAGCTGAGCAACTGCATGAAATTTAACAAGAGCAAGTACAGGATTCTTCACCAGGGATGAGGAAATCCTGGTGACAAGCATACGACATGAGGAAATGGAATGAAGCTGCATCATAGGAAGTTCAGTCTGAACATTAGGAAAGGTTCTTCACAGAGAGGGGTGGTTGAGCACTGGAACAGGCTCCCTCAGGAAGTGGTCATGGCACCAAGCCTGTTGGAATTCAAGGCGTGTCTGAATGACACTTAGTTGTGTGATTTAGTTTTTAGTCCTGTGTAGATCAGAGAGTTGGACTTGTTGATCCTTACAGGACTCTTTCAATTTGAGACACTCTATGATTCTGTGAACTTACCAAAAGACACCTGAACAGCCATCACACACAAAGGGGAGAAAATCTGAAACAAAGAGATTTGTTTTCAGTTAAGACAATGTGATTGTTTTTTTGCTAATAGTTTCTAGCTTAATTTTCACATGATTAACTTTTGCTTACAAATATCACAGGGTAGGTATCTTTACAAGGATACTCAGCAACTGCATCTACACTTTACCTAGAAGTGCCTTTTGTTAACTCCCCTATTTAGTATTACTGAAAGCATAAGTAGGTAAATTATATTTATATACGTTCCAGAAGTTGAAATTAAGCTTTAAATTCAAATTTTTTTCAATATCAAGCTATGACACTGGAAAATTTGGCTAGCCATCAAAATTACCAGTTATGTTAAAAACTGAATTTATTGTGAGACCACTCAGACCACTATTTACTGACACTGGACAATTTCCGTTTTATCTTATGGGTTGCCAGCTGGAGGAGATGCTGGCTCTTTGGAAGGGAGAGTATGTCCGCCATTTGACAGTCATGATTAGTCTGCCCCTTCTTCACATCATTTCGTACATACTGTCCTTGGGTGATTTATACTGCACACACTTCCTAAGTCTCCACACATCCGCTGCCTACCACATAAATTCTTACAGATAAAATGACTTCACTGTCTGCCACATCACCAATAGCAGCAAATGCCACCTCCAGCCCATTACTCCGCGTCTCCATCCTTCAGATTTCATGTTAACAGACCACCACGCAACTGGAGCACGGAGCTCAGGTCATGACAATCTCGATCCCTCCATCTCTGAGTGGTCCCATCAAAAGCTTTCGGTACAGGCAGTTCTGCTGCCTCTTTCTGAGAGGTTACATTTGCAGTAACACTTTCACAGATCAGTGAAGGCAAGCGTGAGGAAGGGGCAAGCAGGGGATTAACCACCCAGTCCCACAGCCGAGGCGACAGGCCCCGGCACTGGACCGTGCAGGTCTGCAGCAGCACAGAGGACGCCCCGAGCGGGGGGCCACCACCTCGCAACCCCCACACCGCCCCCGGCCCAGCATCCCCGCCTCCGCCGGGGGCCCGTCGCGCTCTCCCTTACCGAGCTGGCGGCAGTCGGGCACTCCGCAGTGCTGCCCCACCTCCAGCTCCGCCATGGCCGCGGGACGCAGGGGGCGGAACAGTGGCGGGGCTTGGNCCGCCCCGCTGTTTTGGAGCTGCCAGCGTGCCGGCGGGACGGGCTGCAGCACCCGCTCAGGGTAACCTACGCTGACCAGCCCCTGTCGGCCCAAGCGGCGCCTCAGAGTTCAGCGAGCCCGGAGCCGCAGCTGGTGCTCCTCGGGCTGTTAAGGCGAAAAAAGGGCGTGTTTTGTGTCTTATTTGTATCGCTAGTTGCGCCGTCCCTCGGAGCAGAGCCGAGGCTTCCCGGCGCACTTCGTGCACCCTGTAACCTGTTGGTGCCGCTGCGGTTTCCTTAGCGGCGCACCCGCCACTTCTGTAAAAAGCCACATTCCCTCAGAATTCAGTGTCATTTCCCCAGCCCTGACCCGCCTGCACGCCTGTGCCCGAGGGTGCTGCTCTCCCAAAAGACCTTTCTGCGGTATGTCTCCAGTTCTGGGCTCCTCAGTACGAGAGAGACATGGAGCTCCTAGTGCGGATCCAGCAGAGAGCTACAAAACTGGAGCATCTCCCTTCCAAGGAAAGGCTGACAGTGTTGGGCCTGTTCAGCCTTGAGAAGAAGCGACTGAGAAGGGACGTCATCAATGTCTCTAAGTATCTGAAGGGAGCATGCCAAAAGGCTGGAGAGAGGCTCTTCTCAGTGGTGCCAAACAATAGGACGAGGCAACGGACAGAAACTGATGCAAAGGAAATTCCACCTGAATATGAGGAATAACTTTTTTGCTGTGCGGGTGACCGAGCACTGAAACAGGTTGCCCAGAGAGGTTGTGGGGTCTCCCTCACTGGATTCAAGAACCGTCTGGATGCAATCCTGTGCCACATGCTCTAGGATGACCCTGCTTGAGCAGGGAGGTTGGACGAGATGACCCACTGTGGTTCCTTCCAATGTGAATTCTGCGATTCTATGACACGGGGAAAAAAATGGGGAGCAGCACAAACTCGGCAGCCGTCTCCGCAGTGCCGGCCCGGGCCCTGCGGCTGTCCCACGGAGCTAGCTCTCCGG
>VZRJ01010339.1:15323-65629 GCA_013397565.1 Ptilonorhynchus violaceus
CGGCCTCCCCGGAGCCGCCCCCGGGCCCGCCCCGCCGCCAGGTGCGGTGCCGCCGCCGCGCGTGGGCTCAGGAAGTGCTGTCACGGCGCGTGCCGGGCGTGAAGGCTTCTGCGGGCCGAGCTGGCCAGACCTTTCCGTCGGCCGGTGCCGAGCCGGGATCGCCGCCATGAGTAAGATTTCCAAGTTCTTCAAGGGGGGCGGCTCGGCCGCCTCCAAGGGCCGCGGGGGGCCCTCGCCGCAGGAGGCGCTGGCCCGGCTGCGGGAGACGGAGGAGATGCTAAGCAAGAAGCAGGAGTACCTGGAGACGCGGATCGAGCGGGAGCTGGCGGTAGCCCGGCAGCACGGCACCAAAAACAAGCGAGGTGAGTGCCGGCCGGGCCCCGCGAAACAAAGTCCCGGGGCTCGAGCACTTCTGGGTACTGGGGGGACTCGGGTCTCGCCGGGGCTGTGGCTGGGCCGGTCACCTGGCTCCGCAGGTGTGCAGTGTGATTCGGCTGTGGGCTCCGACCAATTGGCACCACACGCGAGGCGGGACAGTGGGTTTGGGTCTTTGACATCTATTAGTGTTTCATGAACTGTGGATTTATATAGCGGGATGGTAATAGGATGCTTTATTCCTCACAAATTTACTGTCTGTAGTTTCCTGTGGGATACTCGTGTTCGTGCTTTGCACCACAGGCAGCGCAGGTATCGGCTGGATACACGGAGTGCAAAGTACAGCTGTTCAGTGTGCGGAGGGGATCACTGTTTGGGGGCTGAGCATTAGCTGGGCAGGTGGCAAAGGAGATGAAGGATGTGAGGATCTCCTGTATATTCGAGAATAAACGCAGATTATCCCTGTTACTGGCAGCTGAGGAACAAAGTGATGCAATGATTTGTCTCAAATCACGTAAGAAGTATGTGTTGCAACTAAAAAATGAATGATAGCTTAGAGCATTAGTGACTACTGGTCTGGGATGCTGTTAGCTACAAAGGAGAGGATGCTAAGGAATAAGAAGGTCTGGCTCTTGTGTATAATGATGTCATCCCTGGGAAGCAAATGATGGTAGTCAGTGTCTTGGGGATATACGGTCCTCAGAGAAACAAGTTAATTACTTCCTGAAGTCACATGGAGTCCTGTTTGTCTACGCTGAGCTGTATATTTCTTTAAATGCTTCAAAACAGAAGAAGAACATTTTGAATTAAAGATTTGTGAGGTAACAAGAAAGTAGATCTTTTGTCTGCTCTTTCTGTCACTCAATAATTTAAAAAAATAATGCCATGTAACTTAGAACTTGTGAGGAGCTGTGTGTTAGAGGTGTTTTGGTTAGTCCTTTAATGTATTTGTGATACTTTAGTGTTTGATAACTATTAGCAAAAGGCAGTTTAACTAAACTAACTTTTAGTTAGAATGGATTTAAAATCATGGGTCAAGATGGGACTGATTGGAAGGCACAGAGGGAGTAAGGCCAGCTGAGCAGCACAACTGAGCCAGCTGCTCTGGAGCATGGGAGCTGTCATGGTTGTCCCAGTCCCACACTTTCTACTCCCCTGGCTTCAACTGGAATGTCTCTTGGTCCCTTGTCCAGGTACTGGCACCTAGCTGGAGCTAATTTGCTATGGGCCAAAGTGACCAGGTAGCTCCTGTGGCTGAATTCATTGTGCAAAAGCCCGAGCTGCAGGGCTGATGCAAGAAAACAGGCTGGTTCCTATCACCATAGCAATTCCTGGTTAAATCCAGACACGCTGCTCTGGAACTTCAACCCCAAACCTGGACTATAAACTGGCACATTTGCAGGAAGAAGAAACACCTCGTTCCTGCTTTTGTGCTGCTCCCTTCCCTTTCCTCAGCAGAGCTCTCTGAAGGGTGTGTTTCAGAAAGCTGGATGTTGTAAAATGTTGTGGATTTCTTTGTCTGGGTTATTTTTTTTTACCCAGGATAGTTTAAGTTCCACTTATCTGGTTAACCTGGTAGCTGCATGAATGCTCATGCACCTACAAAGGAGAGGCAGTGCACAAACAGGAATGAGAACTTGTTCGGAAAAGGTGGATCTGCTTCTCCTTTAACTCACCTGGTTGATGGTGGTTTCAGGTGGTTGCCTTGTACTTCAGGCATGCAGCATTTGATATCCTAAGCTTTTTTCCCAGGTCGTTGTTTCCGCTGCTGTGCTCAATATGCAATTGCTCTAGTTTTTTATCTATGAAATTGTTCAGGGAGTCATATTGCAAACTGGATTGTTGAGCTGATCGTGGTTAAAAATAACTGCCTTTTATTTTGTCATTTGCTTGGGGACAAACAGTTAAGGACAGTAAAGGGGCAAGAGTACAGCAAAAAATGCAGTTTGGCAGTTTTTATTCATGCTAAAAATGTTTCTAAAACCAAAATGAGGTACTGTAAGTACAGTCAAAGGAGAAACAACATAAACTAATCTTGCTGTGCCAAAGTGCTTGAATTTAGCAGGATGGTCAGTGAACTTGAATATGTCTTCATTTGATATGTCAGTTGCTTTACAGTTTTAGTGCCGTTGATTTACATATAACAGCATATTAGCTGGTGTGCTGTACTGTATAGCTCAGAGAAAATCTCTGCTAATCAGCATCTGTGGTAACATTATGTAAACATAGACACAAATGAGAGAATAAAGGTTTTAATCTTGTTACAGTGAATGTTTCAGAGGGACATCACTGGTAATTTTTAATTTTTTTTTTCCTTAATTACATCTGTGTAGAAGCCTATGGAAACTAAAATGAGACTGTCTGTGACTGGAGCAACATGTATCTAGGGATAGAAAATGCACCAAATTAGCATGACCTCACTTGATTTTTAGGTGCATGAGTCTGAGTCAGTTATGCCAACACAAGAGAGAGCAGATTCAAGTACCAGCAATTTCTCATTACTTCATATGACTCTTGAATGGGTTTCATGTGACATCAGTAGGCTTAACTTGATTTAAAAGCCGTAACGTGTTAGCTATGCAACAGATGTGAAACATCACTGAAATACTCCTGGCTTTTCCTTTGTGAACTGAGTATCTCTGCAGTTCCTGTACCTAATCTGAAATTAGCTATACTTTTGAGGTGATACATTTCCAGCATTCCCCATTAATATCTGATTGTAGCTAGACCACTTCAGGGTTTTTTGTTTGCTGGAATTCCTCCTGCAAGAGGTTATGTCAAGCAATATTTCTTTCACAGTTAGCACTGACTTCTAATCTCTCTCCATTCCAGGCACAAACTCTTTTTTATATCTCTTTCTGTACTTTTTGGGGGTATCTCAGTTTCAGCCGGTGCACAGCTGCCAACTCCATCTACAAATTGGCCTTTCTTCTCCATTATTTTGAAGGTCATACAGGAAAATTTAAAGGACAGAAAGGGATACTGAATATTTGAGAACTTTATTTAAAAGGAAATGTGTTTTCTGAAGTGTGCCTGTAATTGTGAAAATACCATACACACGAATGTGTGTTGTTTCAGCCTGGAGTCTTTCACAGATCCTAAAAAAATTTAAAAACTTAATAAAAAGAATAAAGTTAAGGTAAGGATAGGAACAGGATTACATCCAGAATAGGATTAAATTTTAACCATAAAGAACCACATAATACTACTGAGGACAAAACCTATGAAGCAAGTTGGAATAACAGGGAGGGTTTCACAAGTAAATGCTGCTAAATATGTTGTGTGTTACATTTGGGCAGGGCTTATGTAGCTGTGTAGCATTCCTTTTCAATGAGTTAGGTGTAACCAGGAGGCTGTTAAAGCCAAACAACAATGTGGTAGTTGTGTGTTATGATGGACAGGACAGTCATGCCACAGCAGGGTGTGGGACAGGTTGGGAGTGAGGGTTTCTTAGTGTTTTGTTGTTCTGTGAGTTACAGTGATTGTTCTCTGATCTTCATGATCACGTTTCAAGTGTCTTGCTGTGAACTGGTCCAGTGCCTTATTGTTTTTGAATTATCTCCTCAGTTGTAACTGCATGTGGCTTCCTCCACAAGGCTTTAAGGGTTATGAGTGCTGATAATGAGCTTAATTAGGGTCCTATGGTTTTTATGGCCTCAGCAGCATTGCCTTTGGTTGTCCTTGGTGTAAGGGTGATCAGAAGTTGCAATCCATTGATCCCTTGCAGGGCTGAAGTGGAGGTTTGTGAACTGTATCCAAGAATGAGATCTGGTATTTTCACAGTGGTGTTACATCTTCTGAAGAAACAGAAGCTTCAAGCTTCTTTTCCTGCTTCAACAGTTTCCTGCTGGGAATTTTAAGCATTACTAGACAGTCCTTTTCTTTCTACTTCAGAAGATGAGATCATTGGTACTTTATGTATTGATGGGTGTGGGTGGTGGGCTTGACAGGTAAAGGTGTTGTTGTTACTGCACTGTCTCTTTTCATTCTGATCTGTCATGAAACCATGAAGAGGGTGGCACAACTCTTCCTTCTGTTCTTTCTTTCGAAATCTAGATATTCAGTGTGGCCAGGATTCCTATTGCCTAGCTGGCCATTTCTGCTTCCTTAATCAGCATTGCAGTGATATTGGAAAAGTGCCCTTCTGTATGTTAATAATAGTAGTTCATTAATATGCAAGTTAAACTGACTTAATAGTCTTCTGTTGTTCCAGACACTTACCTTGACTATAAAATAAAAATTCACATTAAAAGCACTAATCTATGAGCTGTATTCTGCTTACTGAACTCAGGAGTACAGGAAATGAGCTATAGCCCAGCCAACTGCTGACCATTATGAAATACAGGACTTGAATTGGCTTCTTTGGAACACAACAGAAAAAGTGTATGAGACCTTGAGACCACTTTTTTTTTTTTTCCTTGGAGAAGACCTCCACCTCTTCCTGAATGAATTGGTATTAACTACACTTGCTTCCTCAGACTCTACCTCTGCTTAGACTCATCTTCCCCAGGCTGTCTTCCTTCTTTGAGATCTTTGGAATGGGGAACACCATTTTTCAGTGCCATTCTTAGACCTTAAATGAAATTTGTGTTCTCTGCTCAATTTCATTATATTTCAATAGATATGTTCTCCAGTTTGGTAATTAGAATGCAGTAGCATCATAATGCAGAAGCATTTCAATCATGTAAGCTTTGCACACAAATTTTGAAATGCCTTTAATATGTAGTAGAAAAGCACTAAGAGTTTACGATACTCTGTAAAACACAGAAAAATAGATTTCAAATAGCAAGGAGATAAGTTAGCTGTAGGAGCAACTATAGCAAAATACTCTGCAATACAGGGCATTCATTTAATACAAATCAGGAAAATCACATAGTGTGGTCTGAGAATTTAATATGCCTTGATTGATAAGGAAGGAGTATGAATTAATTTCCTATGAAGTGCTTTGTTCTGTAAGTCACTGGTAAAACTAAAGAGAAGGAAGATAATATGTTGCACTACATTAATTAGGAAAAGCTGTTTATGAATAGGTGAAGTC
Organism: Ptilonorhynchus violaceus; assembly: GCA_013397565.1. NCBI lineage: Eukaryota > Metazoa > Chordata > Aves > Passeriformes > Ptilonorhynchidae > Ptilonorhynchus > Ptilonorhynchus violaceus. The sequence continues at coordinate 20,737 of VZRJ01010339.1, forward strand.
ACAGAGAGTTTAGCTTCTGTGTTTTCTGAATTTGAGTGTGGTTAAATTAAATGATTTTCAAGATTTTGAAAACAACTGCTTTGTGTGTAACTGAGGAAATCCATTTGCTCTGTGAGCAGCCAATAATAACAGCGCCATTGCAGAGTCTCATTTCTGAATAACACTTACTGGAAATACTGCCCCGTGGTAGATGCTTGCTCCACATGAAGCCTTTCTGCATCAGATACTTAGTGCTCCTCAGTCTACAGGGCTTTGGAGTCCTCTCTGGCCCAGCTGGTGTTATGTACAGTTTCAGACTGTTGTATTTGTCTGGAATCACTGGCTTCCTAACCTAAGAATCCAGGATCAAATGTGATTCAATGGAAGCTAAGGATGGAAGTGGCTGGTGTCCTAACACTACCAATAAGCAGGTAAAGATTGTTTGGGATTTAGTCAAAATGATGTATTTTGGAATTGCTAATGAGAATTTTACAGTTCTCACATTTGCCATGTGTATGACATCATCTGGTGTTCATGCATCATGTTCAGAATATGCATGATCTTTGGACCATCCCCCAATACCTGGGAAAATCTTGGATTTGAATACTGTGATTTATCTGTTGTGATTGTGGTTTGCTGTCCTGAAACATCTTGCTTCAGGTGGCGGAAGGCATCTTAGCCTGTGTGAATGCCTGTCCTTGTGCAGCTCATGTTGAGCGATTTTTATCATGTTGATTCAAGCATTTGTCAACAAAGCATTAATTTTTTTAGCGTGTTGTTACACACCATAAATCTATGTGCCCTCCTTGGAGGGATCCTAACTTCACTTGGATAATTGAGTAGCCCAGTGTCAAGATTCAGTGTTATTGCACATGGGCAATTATTTGAATAGGATGGTAACAGTGGCTGGTGGTGTTGGTTGAGTTTGGGGGGCTGCAGGGCTGCTGGTGCTTCCAGGCTCTGAATCTGTTAAAAAATTAAATGTAGGAGACAAGGGAAGAGACAGGGGTGTTAATAGTATTGAAAAAAACAACCAATGGGTTAACTCAGTCTCTTGGTTTCATTTGGTGGGGTTTTTTTTTGCCTGGCACATGTGTAGTTTGGAAAGGACAGTCACCAGGAAATGCTTGTGGCAAGATTGTGTGTGTTCCACACCCTGAGGCCAAGTGAAAGTCCTTTTCTCCTCCTGCTTGTCACGTGCATTTATTCTGGTAATGATTTACTCTGGGCAAAGTATGCTGCTCATAACTTAGCAAATGTAAAAGACTTATCTCGACAAATTACAAAGATAATGGGGTGTAGCTGGATTTGATTGTGCCTGTGTCTACAAAGTTCTTTATGTTTTCAAATTCTAAGGTTTAAAGATCATGTTCCGAAGTGATTGTAAGAAAGAGATGAGCTGAAAGCTGGAAAAATGTGAGTCCTCCTTTGATCTAACCCACCTGCCTGGCTGGGCCGTTTGGGCTCCCCATTGCACTTCACAGTTATTGCTGCTGACACAAAATTTAGAAAGTGCCATTAGTGGAGTTGTGATTATCATGACAGATCTTCTTACGCTGTCTTCCTTAGGTTTTACTTAAGTTTTGCAGCTTCTTCTTTTCTTCTTGCCTCTGTTTCTTCATTTCTGACTTCTCTCTGATGTTTTTCTCTCCCATCTTCCCTGCTTTGCTTGTGTGCACAGGATGGAGTTCAAGATCTCCCACAGTAGAGGAAGAAGCTGCTTTTCCCTGTGGTGCTAAAAGGAGTTTAAAAGGCTTCCCAGCATGTTCATGCAACAGCATGTTGGTGATTAACAGGCTGCTGATCTGGTGTGGTCAAAGTTTGTCTACCTGATGGTAAGGTAGGAGGGTGAGAATTATAAATTCTGCAGGTCAGCTTGGTCCTGAACTACTTGTTGTTGCATTTTGCTATGAAAACACCCAGTGCACTTTGCCTCTTCCCATTCCAGCTGCCTTACAAGCACTGAAGAGAAAAAAGAGATATGAGAAACAGTTGAGTCAAATTGATGGGACGCTTTCGACCATTGAGTTCCAGAGAGAGGCACTGGAAAACTCCCACACCAACACAGAAGTGCTCAAGAATATGGGCTATGCTGCACAAGCTATGAAAAAAGTACATGAAAATATGTAAGTGTTTTCTAGTAGCTTCGAAGTTGAACTTACTAACCACTTTCAAATTATTCCATCACTTCAGACTGTTGTATCAAGTTAGTTTTGACTCCATTTTTGGTTCAGGCATCCAACGTCAGGAATGCTATTGGTGCTGCACTGTTATATTTGGCAGAAAAATATCTTTTCTAAACAATCAATCTAGAAAGAAGTTCCTTTAACTAGTGAGATCTGGTTTTTTAAGTCTGTCTTGGCAGTGGAGAGTGGTCTCTGCCCTTGGTCTGTCTAGAAGAAAATTTAGTTGTAGAAACTAGGTGGACTCTTTTCCTCAGAGTCCGTAATCTGGACTGTGGGATTCAAAGTACTAATTAGACCTGAAAAAACCTGAAAATACATGGATAAAAAAAAATCACCCACTTTTTTTTGGTATGTCCTGTATTGTTTCAAGGGGTGTTTTTCTGCCTGAATAAACAGAGTTAAATCAGAAGGGTTGTTCTGGGAGAACTAAACAGGAACTGAAACAATAATGAAATTAACAATAAAGGGAAAACCTTTAAAAGGGGTACAATTCTGTTGAGTTCCCCTCAGTTCTGGTGAAAGCTTAACATCAAAAAAGACCCATAAAATCATAGAATAGTTTGGGTTCAAAGGAACCTTTAAAGATCATCTTGTCCAAACACCCTGCAGTGAACAGGAACATCTTTAACTAGATCAGGTTGCTCAGAGTCTGTCCAACCTGACCTCGAGTGTTTCTAGGGATGGGGCATCCACCATCTCTGGGCAACCTGTGCCAGTGTTTCGCCACCCTCATTGTAAAAAACTTCTTTCTTGTACCAAATCTAAATTGACCCTCTTTTAGTTTAAAGCTATTACCCTCTGTTCTTTGCAACAAGCCATGGAAATGTTTATCCCCATCTTTCTTATAAACCCTCTTCAATTACCGAATGGCCTGTAAAGATGCTAACCCTGGGGATCTGCCCAGGGGTGGGACCGGCTGGCAGAGGTGTGAGAAGCACAGAGAGGGAGAAGCACACTCTGCTGCAGTTTGACTTTTGTTAGAATCCCAACGTGAAAGAAGTTGGACTGGCTGAAGCATGCAGAACCTTGCCTGTGTTAAGGTGTAGGTGTGGAAAATTGTTCCCTGTGAATTCTGCTGTTTATACAGTCATGGGCATAAAAAGAAAATTGGGTCTGTTCAAGTGAGTCTCTTCTGTACGATTTGAATGATATATCTCTAAAAAAATTTTCATGTTACCTTGTCAGGGATTTGAACAAAATTGATGATTTGATGCAAGATATCACTGAACAGCAAGATGTTGCCCAGGAAATTTCAGATGCTATCTCAAACCGAGCCACCTTTGGTGATGAGTTTGACGAGGTTAGTACTTCAGGCCTGTGAGTTGTAGTTGTTGGATGACTCCATGGTTATTTTGCTGTGCAGTGGTTTGTTTCTCAAAAAATGTGGATGTGAAATTCCTTGGTTCTAGCTTACCCTATCTAGGACAATTGTATAACTTTAATATAAATATAAAAATTAAATTAAACTATTAGTATGTAAAAGATGTAGTGTACTAAATAGAAATCTATATATGTAAAAATATAAAAATTATTTTTATTGGTATAAATTTGAAGAAAAGCGTTTTTAACTGCAGTCCTGTAGTTATTTTTCTCTTTTGAGCCATGGAAGGAAGAGGTCACTAAAACATGTAATTTGTACTACTACAAGTGGACACTGAAACATATAATTTTTTGTGCTCCAAATAGACATCCATTTGACTAAGTGCATCTCCCTATGTAATGAACAGGCTGCTAGTCATAATTCTGAATACTTGGACCATTTTTTAAGGTTGTTTTTGATGCTTGGGAGATGCAGGTCCTTTCCCTGTTGTCCAGATTTTCCAGAGAAGTAGATCTATTAGGTTAAAGTAATGCCTGGTGGAGGCAATAAGGTTTCATCCTAGAGCTCTTTTCTTCTGAAACCTCCACAAGGCATTTAGGACCTTCTGGAAATTTGTTGCAGTAGCTTTCATCCTGTACCCCTGGATTTGATTTTGTATATCTAAGCAGGATATTACTTATTTCTGATACAGCTGGGGCTGACGACTCAAGGGTCAAGGATACTCAAAATTTTTGTAATCTGTGGAATGCAGAGATGTGTATCAAGCTCAGTATCACAACCAGTTTGGTTTTGTTTTTCAATTTTGTTTCAAAATGACCAAATACTAGGGATCATTTGAAGAATGTCCTGAATACTCAAACAATTAACTCTATCCCCAAATGATTTGTTCCTATGTGCCCAAATGGACAACAAAGAAAAATATAAATGCTATGTTGCACGTATTTGCTTGATTGGGAGGAAGAGGAGGTTTCATTCAACAGTTCTAATTTGTTGAAAATAAGAATGATTCTTTGTATTTTGTTCCCATTACCTGCTTTCCTGTCTTTCCACTTGGAATGTAAATAGACTTTCCAGGAAACATTTAGTCATTACTGGCACAAGGAATGGGATTTGGCCTGTATAAACCGAGCTTCAAGCAATTGAAAAACATACTGCCATCCCAAACAGCTGTACACTGTCTTACTTTTCATCAATGCTTAACTTTTTGGAATCTAGACTTAGTAAGCATGTTGTAGATTGACCTGTAAGTTCCTAAGAGATACTAGCTGAAGCTGATGTGCATTGTTCTTGTTCTGGGAAATAAGCCACTGTCAAATGGGGCATAATTCTACCAGCTTCTGCATAGGAGCCTAATACTTACAGCACTTGGACAGTAACTGGGAAACCTGGTTTGCAGGCCACTGCAGCTTATGAGTGCTAGAATCAATGACTTAATTGCTGGCATGTAGGGTGGTTTGTGTTGAAGGATAATACTTAAATTTATTTTTTTGAAGGGCGTTTTGTCCACGTACCTGGCTGCATTTTCTCTTCACATGTGTGCCATGGGTGTAAGGAGATCATGGAGGCATGTGATTTCTGCTGCTCCAGACAGGCACAGAAACATAAGGTTTCTTTCTCCCTGGGTTGGAACAGTGTATGTTTGTCTTAGATTATAAAACCATGAGAAAGTAAATCTAGGTATGAAGTCCTGTGGTGGCTATGCAACTATCATTTTAACTTCTACATTGGTGATAAGCGAAGTATAAATGTGTAGGCAAAGCCCATTTCAATACCTAGTAGCTCTTACTACTTTGCTACTTTTCTGACGCTTCCCCCAGCCCCTCCCTAGCTGTTTTTGCCCATTGTTTCTTTTTAAACCATTTTATTAATGTGGCAAAGGTCCATTTCTCTACAAATATGTAACATTTAGCCTCCTTTCTTTGGGAAACTTCAGCCAAGGCGTAAGTTCTTTGCTTTTTTAAAAAGTGTACAGCCTTTTTATTTTTAGCATTATACAAGTGGGTTAGATCATCTGTCCAAATCAGCTTCTGCAGCTAAAAGCCCAAGAGTGCTGCATGCTTCAAGAGTGAATAGCAGGACCCAGGAGGATAGTTTTGATTCTAGTGCTGCTTTGAAATCCTGTATAATCCTGGACTTATGTGATAGGGTTGAAGCATGATGTTTAATGATAGTCTACCTTATAACCAGTGGAAGATGTTTGCTTTTTAAAATGAGAGAAATGGCACGTTAAAGTTCGAATCAATTGAGGAGTACAGGCTCTAGATTTGGAACAAACCTAAGGACAGCAGAGAGGCTTTTTACTCCCATGTTTGCCTTTTTGATGTGTGGTGTATTGCTGTTAGTTTTTTTCTAATTTTATTCCTTGTCCTGTTTCTAACTTCCATTGTCCTATTTTCAATGTTCAATTAAGGTTTACTGTTATTGCCCATATTTAGTAAAAATTACACTTTTAATATGCTGCATTTTGATATGTGTTTTTACAGGTGTAAACTGTTTTTTCAGTAGTACTTTGCTTCATGGTGGTTAAATGTGCCGTTGCATGTGATCACTGTCAGTACAAGGAATTTGTAAATAATGTTTTCCTTGAATTTAGGATGAGTTGATGGCAGAATTAGAAGAACTGGAGCAAGAAGAACTTAACAAGGGAATGAGAGATGTCAGGTTGCCAAGTGTTCCGTCCACATCACTGCCTTCTCGCCCTGGTAAACTGCCTGCTTGCCATTTTACATTTCTCATGATTAAACCATGCAGTGAGAAAGGGAAAGGAAGAGAGGGTTTCAGATGTGGATGTAACTCTGTTTTAACTTTTAAAGTGTTATAAATACTTTCCTATTTTTGTATCTGTTTGACAGAAAAAGCAGAGTGGAATTCCATTTTGCTCTATGAAAGAATTTAGGACCAAATTCTCTGTAGATTTGGGGAGACAAACTCGGGGAACTTGACCTTGCACATATACTGATGAATCTCCTTCTGAAATGTAGTAAGATCACTGAGGAATGGGAAGACTTTTTTTTTTTTCTTTTTGGCAATTAAATCCTTAGTCTCTTTCAATTAGAGTCTGACCTAGATTCAAAATGTTTACATCGCAAAGATCCAGCTTTGTAGGGTAGTGGTTTGATATTTGCCACTGGTATTTTAATTAGAAATTAAGGAGGCAGCAGGAAGTACATATTTAAAGAAATATTTTTGTTCTTTTCCTTTCTTTCTACTGAACTAGCTTATTCCTGGCATTAAGCTGTAGTCTTATTTTTCTGTGGTTTTGCCCTGTTCATTTTGAATTAAGCCAGAGGCAGCCAACTTCTACTATGCTTTTCCCCATTGTCCCTGTTGTCCTCTATCAGTTGAAAGACTTGTTGTGTACTGACGTTGGTAAAAGAACATAAATACTCGGTGGTATGGACAGCCCACACGACACAGGTTGTTCATGGTTCTGCTGCAGAACAGGTTACCTAGACCAGCTCAACTCAGAGACTATTATATGTGTTTTGGCAAGTGGCACTTAAATCCTTAGAAGCAGTTTAAAATGTTCAAGCTGAGACTGTGGCTGCATCTTCTGAAGTCAATTTCAGAACCCCTAGTAAAAAAAAAAAAAAAAGAAAGGATTTAGAAAAACAGTGAAAATTCAGTCTGGCCATTTATGACTTATTCATACGTTATCATCCAGATCCAGCTGTGTGAGTTGACATTTTTATTAAACCCAGACCATCTCCATGTGCTTCTCACTATTTTAATTTTCTACTTCATCCATCTGTATGGCTGCTTCAGGCAAAATGAGCTGGTTACAATTATATAGTTCAAGGCTGTGCAAAACTGGCGTATGTTTTTTGAAACTCGCTGCTTAGTGTTACACAGCAACAGCAAAGTCAAAACACTTAATGGATCTATAATGCTTCTAATTGGAGATGCATGTTGCCCTCCTCATTTGGAAGATGAGGAAACTGTGATGGAGGAAGGCATAGTGACTTCCCCAGTCAAACAGTGAACCAGTGGCACTTGCAGAATAGGGACTGAACCTGTGGTCTCCTGTGTCCTTCTCCCACCCTTAGTGGGAGTTGCAGTCACCCTCAAGACAGTGGCTCCTGCCCTGTGGCTGCTGCAGGCAGGAGCCAGCTGTCTGCTGTAAATGTGTGCATGAGGGTATTGCACCCAGTAACAGTTTTCCACTGGTGTTTGGAGGGATGCCAATCCTGACATGCACAGTCAACAGATGGAGACAGCCTGAGGTTGAGCCGGGGCTGTAGGGCATCTAGTTTGTAGGTCAGCAAATTAAGACAATTTGGGTGAGGTTTTAGTTCGGTAAATGTGGAAGATGTGTGATAGGAGATTTGAGTGCAAAGGGAGAAAGTGTCTGTGGGACCTGATACAGAGCAGGGAATTGCTGTTGCTGTGAACACAGCAATTAACTGATGTCACCTGAGGAAAGCAAGTTCAGAAATTTCTTTCTCCCTTTTAACAAATGACACCTCCCATTAGAATGGGGTGAGTTCATTCAGAGACTGGGCTTGCATGTGCAGAACCTTTCAGCACTATTTGGAAAGGTAGCAGGATGTGCAGTTGGCCAGGGTAGGTCACTTTTGCCTGTTTACATGGTGGTGAGAGAACTGACAGCAGTTCTTGTGGACCTTTTCTGGCTGTGACAGCTTTTAGAAATTAAATGTATTTTCTGTGAGAATCTTTCAGTAGGAATTACATCAGACCTATATTGTGAACTTTAGGGTTCTATGGGGGATAATGGTGGGGCAAAATAGTTGTGTCTCTCACGAGCTTTGTTCCTGCATTACCCATGTTCATCTTGCTACTCAGTAAACTGGTCTGAGATCTTCAAACTGAAAAGCACTATGCAAGTCCTCATGCTAACAGATAAAATGGTTCTGACTGTTACATCAGTTGATGGTTTTTGTCTCTCTATCTGCAGCATCGACCAGGAGGAGAGCAGAGGATGAAGATGAAATGAAGAAGCTGGCTGCCTGGGCTTCATAAGAGCATGATCTTTTTATAACGCCGAACATTAGAGAGCAGACATAAGGATCTGTAATGCTGTTTTATAACCGTACTGATTTAGTGTGGTTACATTTCCTACAGGCTGGGTTTTTTATGGCAAATCTTGATGAGAATAGTGTTACTGCCATATTACAAAGCTAGCTTGAAAACCAGCAAACAAAAAAATGAAGTGGTTGCCTAAATCTTCAAACATCAATTTTTTTCAGCCTTCTCAAGAGATTTGTTTTGTTACTAGTATCAGTTTTTATTAGGTACTATCTTACCGTATCTGTTGGTTTCTAAAATCTGTGTTCCTCACTAATGCACAAAGCTGGATTCATTTTTAAAATGAGAAAGTTTAGTAAATCATCAGGGCCCTATAACTAGAGGGTTATTTGGTTCAGGCTATTTGAATATTAGCAAAACAGCTTAATACATGTCCTGACTTGCAAGTTCCTTTGAGCTCAAGAGCTAATAACTATTCATTTGGGCATGAAGATTTAAACAGTCTGCCTGGAGCAACTTATGGTGTCCTAGATATTAAGAGGAAACTCTTCTGTGGGCTTTTTGAAGTGGGATAGGTTATTTTTTTTTAACTTTGGCCAAAAGATCCCATGCACTTCTATAGGTCAACTTGAATTGTATTTTGGACTATTTCTGACTCAGTTACAGAATTACGATGATCGAAGAAAATGAAATATCTAAGCTCTTACAAATCCCTGTGAAACAAAACTGATTTTCACTAACCCTGACAAAAATCCAGAAGAGATTTGACCTTCCTGTATGCTTCTCCTGTAGCTTCTCTTTCTAGGGTGGGTCTTTACTTTGTATGATAATACTCATCCTCAAAGGAATTAGCAACACATTTTTAGTTATACAATTTCAAAATAGTTTTAATTGCTGAGCATTTGGTTCTTTTCTCTTAGTCAGTTACTGAACGGAAATAATACCAGTGTGTTGCATTTGCAGTGCCTTTTTAACCCTGGTTAAAAGCTGATTTTGGATTAACTGTAAAGTTGGTGTGTTACTGTCCCAACTGACAGTTTGTTAGCCTAAGGAACAAATGCCACTTTTGAGTGCCGAACTACTACACATATGGAGAAATCACTGTTCAAATACAAACCAAAAATTAAATAGGCTACTTTGTAGCCTATTTAAAAATAGGCTACAAAGTTCATTAAATAAGACTTAAACTTTATGCTAGTAGCCTGCTGTCAATCATAAGGAAATAGTAAAACACTGTGGAGTTCCTAGGGGTGTGGGAAGCACAGTGCTTGATCTAGGTTTCTTGTTTCCAAATGAATTTAAATTTAGTGATGACTGAACCACGTGGGGAATAGTGGGAGACTTGGTTTCTGTAGATCTATAGCAAGAAAGGACTGACCCCTTCTCCTATGGGCTTTAGCCTGTGATTTGCTGGATGCTCAGCTTCGACAGACTACAATAGCCTTCATCTTAGTGGATTTTAGGTTAAGCATAAGCAAATACGTGTTTCTGGACATGGCATGCTCAGAACCTTTCAAGATGAGTCCCATGGATGAAACCCAAAATGTATAAACTCTATGGAGAGATTGAGTTTTTCCGGTACTTTCACTCTCTGTGGTGGAATTGCTTTTGGTTTGTATCTGTGTGAGAGGTGAATCAAGCCTTACCACTTTACTTTGGATAAATTTCATAGTGGAAAAAACTAAGTGTGCTAGTTGTGTCCTAAAATTTGGAGGTAGTAAGAAAATTGTCCCTCTTTGTTGGGAGCAGAGAAAATCTGGAATTATTCAATTTATGTTTTAAATACAAAATAAAACAAAAAAAGAGAAAGAACTGCCTTAAATTTAAAAATACATTTTGAATTCTTAAGGAGTAGGAAACCAAACACTAACAAAATGCTACTCGGTTTTAATGCTTGCTGAAGTTCAGGATGAAATGCTAGCTGAAAGCAGGAATATTTAGTAAAATAACAAGTATTCTAAGTTATTTTTAATCCATTTGTTAATCCTTCTCTCTTGAATCCTGTGTTCAAGGTGTGCAGTTTCTGCAAGTCTCTGAATTGAGTACAGAACGTAGCCCATAGCACACACTGGTTGCATGACCGTGCAAGGCTGGCAATGTGCTTGTGGACACTTCTGGTATTTCTAAATATGAGGCCGTGCCAACATAGTCACATGGTTAGCTTGGAAAAGCTGGCTTGTAGCACCTGGTCTTGGTCAAATTAGTAGTTTAACAATGCTTGGCTCTTATGTAGCACTTGGCATATCTGAAGTGCTCTACAACCTAATAGGTCTCTAAGCTTTCATTTTGAAACTAGAGTGACTTTCAGTCTGCTTTGGAAAATGTGAGCCTGCTGTTTTTGTGTAAGAACTTTCCATGTGAACACCCCTCACAGGAGAGAAAAAATTGTATAGAAGGTCTTCTCGTTTTCAAACCACCATTTGACTGCTGACCTCCAGCAATGTTTTGGCCAACTGTTGATCCTGGGAAACTTCAGGTGTCTTCAGCGTACGGATCTCAGACCAAGCACTTTAGGAACAGAATTTTTGAAAGGTGAAGAAATGAAACTGCGTATTTGGGTGAGCTGCTCTGAAAGCTTGTGTGTAGTGGCTGGTGATCCTGAAAGACAGACACAAGTACCAGTTCACAGGCCAGGATGTGTGGTGGTGAAGCTGTACTCAGAAACATTATAGTGATGTACACAAACCAAAGTACAGCATGGACCTCCATAACTTGAGTGCTCGTTGCTGAGCTGGTGTATTTGTTTGAGACACTGGTTTTCTTCAAAGGCAAAGGGGTTCTAGGGATTTTATTCAGCTGAGGGAGTGGCTCTTTCCTGTGTATATTCAGATAACACTGGGACAAATGGCTCTTTCTTTTTTGAACATATGTCTCTCTTGATGCCAAGATGGTATTTGTTGAGCATGTAAGCAGTTGAGAGTGAATAGTGTCAACCTGTTACTGTAAATGTACTCTATTAACTGGAACATATTTCACAAGAGGACTGTGGCAGCAGATGGTGTACTATAACTTCTTTTTTTGTTGCTTATTTATTCTGAGAATGTTTCTTTCTCCTAACAGGCTTGGACATTTTTAACCTGGATAACTTCAGAAAGGGGGAAATATATTAGTAAAAAGTAAAAATAATTAATGTATGTACATATATATACCCACTGTAAATAAATATTACAGTGTCATGTTTGTGTTACATGATTGTATTAGATTTCTTTTCCTATCAGGCAAAATTTTAAGTACCCTTCTTACACTGTCATTAGGATACAGTGCTATTTTAAAGGATGTGAGAATATTTTTAAACATTCTGTTGATGTATTAATCTTTCAGCAGCAAGTTAGAATTCCAGAATACTTTGAAATTTATTTGGTTTAAAAAAACAACCAACAAAAAAAAACCACCCCAGTTGAAGTTGTGGTGTTTGGGCTGCATTCCTTCACACTTAACTGTTGTGTTGCAAGAGATTTTTTTATTTTAATGTATCCAAAATACCTTCCTCTCCTCCCCTTCGACCCAAAGATCTCATCGTTGTTTCAGAAATATGTGTTTTTCACTTTCCAGGCCTTATTTGAAAGGAAGAATGATCAGGTCCTTTTAAACATGAAAAAGACAAAAATAGGCAAGGATGAAGTGAGACAAATACAAAATGTATTTTTTCATGCATCTTATTAGAATCTCTTTAGTCAGTGTGTGTGTGTATAGTGTCTCACCTTTTATGTACATACACATATATTTACATGTATGTATGAAGTGTTGGAGCAGTGATTTAGGACCACCATTCATTATCTGGTGTGGAAAGATTTCAATTGCTTGGGCAGCTTAAGAAATTACAAATAGTATAATCTTATGTAGCTGTCATATTTTCTCACATCTGTCCCCATAGCAGAGACTGTGGCAAGATGCACTGTCATAGCACTGTTCAGTCGGGTGTATATTGTAGGAAAAATGTACCTGGTTAATGTGACGTTGATCACAGTTTAAGTCGTTTATTGTTTTGTTATAAACATGTAATTATTACCAGGCCATCACTGAACTATACACTTAGGATCAATATCTGCAGTATCTGCAGATAAAGCTAGATGATATAGTTATGAAATGTTAATATGTGCCTAGAAATTTCTGAACAACCTTGTTCAGAAGGATGGCTGTGTCTGGCAGGGTCACACCAGCCTCTCTGCTGCCCTGCTTCCCTCCTCTCCTGCACACTACAGTTCCTTGTGTTTTCATGTTTTATTTTTATGTCTGCTTAGCTGACTTTTCCCCTGCAACTAGAAGTCTCCTGGTTGCTGTGTAGTACAGTTGATTGTTGTCGTCCTCTTTACCAAGACAAGCTTTGGGCAAATGCCGTCTTGGGGAGGTTGGGCTTACCCCTCGCCCAGCCCCTTACAGCCTGTGCTGTCTGGCAGCAGGGCAGTGTAGGTACCCCCTCTCCTGACTTTCTCACAGGGCAGGCATCTGATTCTCCTAGGACTGAAAGGCAAGTTGAGGATCTGCAATTTGTGAGTGTGCTAAATTTAATAAAATAGGTGGTAGGCCAATTGTCTGAGCTGGTGGTCTGCTCCCATGGAGGTAATGAGTGTTGATACCTCCCATTCCCATTGCTCCCATTCCCATCGGCTTTCACTATGTACTGTCTCATGGGGCAAAGAGTGTTTTGTGGGTTCAAACAGGATTTACATGGACACCCCAACTCTACCCTGAGTTTAGCACCCTTTCCTCAAAAAAATAAAACATGCACTTTAGAAGTGATGTGAGAGTTCAAATACGTTATATATATATATATCAATATATATGTATTGATATGTATATATCAAATATAAAAATATATCCAGATAGCTTTACTTTTGTACTCAACTTACCAAAGGGCCCTTGGTGCAGCTGCTGAACTAACCAGACTCAGGTAGAACTGCCTATCTATCAGCATATGTAGCATTGTTGTGTTACCCTATACCCAGCTCTTGTCTGTACCCTGTGTCTGTATGGGGTGTTGGAGTGCCTGATGTGGCAGCTTTGGCAGTGCTGAGCTCCGTCAGCGGCAGGGCTGGGACTCTGCAGACCTCCAGGAGGAGCTCTGGGTTCAGCGTACAGCAAGAAACTCTAGCAGGCTGGAAAGGCTGCAGTTTTCTCACAGGACCTGATTTCAGTCTTACTGCTCACGCTGGTGGAAAAGGCCTGCCTGGAAGTGCCGCTCAGAAACCAGGGGGGTTTCCCACTCTTCCCACTCCTCCCACAAATCCCCACTCTTTCAGAGCTAAAGTGCTCTTTCAAATTCTAACCCACCTTCTCGGCTGCTTTTCTGGCCTTTGTCTCTTCTTTTCCCTTCCCACGTCTATGGCCACCTTGGCACCCAGCTTTGTTCCCTGTTCTGGACTGATGCAGAGCTCAGAAGCAGACCTTCACACAGTAGTTCACCAGCCTCCTCTCTATGCACTCATGCCAGGACAAAGAGCTAAGACAAAGCTCAAAGCTTTAAATCAGTTAAATGTACCCATTTTCAAGTAGTTTAACAGTGGTTCAGTGAATTGTGCCTTGTGGTGACCGGCTGCAAACTGGATGTCATTGCAACACATTGAGGACACTGAACTGCGAAGAGGAATTTCTGGGTCAGTCTGTCTCAGCCCCTGCGCAGGTTCAGAGCACATCTGTCATTGTGTGGTAATGTCAGCGCTACTTTGGGTTAGGTGGGAATGTGTGGGACATGCCTACAGGAAGGCATTGCAGCTGCTGCTTTTGAGGCTGTTGAAGGTGCTCATGTGTAAAATTAATAACTTTGATTTATTGAGGATTTGAATCTTAAAAGGTAACTTTACCAAGCAGAGAGTTTATTTGGCACAGGAAGTTCTGTCTGAACTGACACATTCTTATGGCTGTAATGCAGTTTCAGAAGTTCATAGATGAATGTGGGTAGCAGATACCACCTTGCACTTTTCAGGTTAAAAACTTTGGCTCCCAATGTCTGGCAAGCTGTCAGCAAAATATTTTAGTCAATTCAGTTTACTGAGCTAGGGAAAAAAAAATCCCCCTGCATGAACCAGATAGTTCTGGAAAAGGTTTGTAACAGCACTAACCTGAGAACAGATCTTATCTGTGTTGTGTCGGACACTTGTGGTTGAACACAAGCAGTTTTATTTTATGAAGAAGACAATAGGAAAAAAAAAATGATGGGGGAAAATGATAACTAGTTGAGACACTAATTTATGTATCCTGAGAATCTGTTTAGAGCACATATTGTGTCTGAATAAACTGAAATCTGAGCCAACAGCTGCTTCACCAGAACAGAACATAGAAGCCTCTTTGTTGAGGGAAGAGATCTTGTGCTCTGACCTTTGGACAATCATGAGTCTTGTGTAACTCACATCATTTGAAAAGTGAAGCATGTTGGTCTTTCCACGGTTTTCTAGATTCAGACCTGAAGCTTGTTTCACAGAGGATGCCAGTAGTGAACTACAGCATGCCGACAGCAAAAATAGATAAAAGATTTGCGCCTGTTCTTTTTCTCATGTTAACTCACAGCAAAGTTGAGCTTAATTTTAGATTGTTTAATGCTCTTTCATAATACATTACTTTGCACATTATTTTTGCTACATTCTCAACTTATTTTTTAATTGCCTGCTTAGGTAGGAACAACTAAGTCAGATCTGACTGGTGTTCTCTGCAGTTATCTCCCCAAGAAACTCATTTTTCTGGGCTGCTTTTGTCCGCCTCAACAGGAGCAATATCTCTATAGGCACATAGACATCTCACTGAATCACCTTACTAATTTTTTTTTCCAAAAGATTGCACAGTTTTCTCATCTGCTTCTTCCAATGCAAGTTACTATCCCCTCTCCCAACTCAAATCCAAGAGGAAGCTCCTGATGTTTTTGTTAGGTTTACAATTATCCTACAAGCTATGCTGTAAGATTTCTAAATTAATACTGCACATCCACACACAAAAAATAAACTTCTCAGGGCAAGACTTTTTCTAAATGTACAAAGCAGCTGCCATAATAGGGTAGAGCTCTTCCCTCTTGGCTCTGCTCGTCCCTATAACAGGTTTAATTTATACTGCAAAATGAGCGGGAAACAGAGACCCCCTCACATCACAAATAATCCACCCCATAACCTGGTTACTGGAAATGCTTAGAAAAGGGCCACAGGAAGTCTGGGAGGAGAGATCCTGTAGTTTTTCCACATGTTGCAACTGCTTCCTAAGCTACGTCTATCCATCTATCTATCTATCTATCTATTGATTTTTTGGACATGCAAAACAATAATGAGATCTTGAAAGGTCAATGTGCAACCTTCTCTCAGTAGGTGCTTGCCAGATGAGCAATGCTTGACAAACCCACATTAACTTCCAGCCAACCAACCAAGCAGCATTTCACAGTCATCCTCAACGTTTCCGTAAAACAACTGTGGCAGCTGTGGTTTCTTGTAGATGAAAAGCATTAATCCACAACGGATTCAGAGAGCAGAGGCTTGTTTCTCCACCACATTACTGCAAGCATCCTAGTGTGTTCAGTTTGAACTGGTAGAAGAAAGGAATTTTATAAAACCTAGAAGCAGCTAATAATTTTTGAGCAAGGATATTTAAACTTACTTGAAATCCAGCTGAGATATGCCAAGACAAAGTTCCTGTATTATAAAAGCAAAAGTCTCACCAGATCAGCAAATAATCTAGTTTTAACCTGCTGACAAGTCAAGGGGATCAGCAGTAACACTAGCTGCACCAACTGACCATGCAATTAGGGTGAATCATGCAATTGTTTTCTTCCTAAGGTTCCTTATTTGCACAGCAGAGGGAAATACAATACTTATCTCTCAGATACAAGGTGGGGACAAACTTTATTTGGAGAGCACTCTGGTGATCCTCAAGTCAAAGAAGTGCTGAGTACAAATTAGCAAGCCTTTAAGGTCTCCATGAAGAGCTTAGAAGGGGTAAAAAGGGGAAAGGTCTCCGTGAAGATTGTGCTGGAAACCAGGAAAACATAGGTTGGATTACTGCTCCTGAAGGCTTAGCAAAGGGTTAAACTTGCTAACTTCCCTTAAAACAGATAAGACTCGCCCAATGCTGAGAGCTGATCCCAGAATCCCATTTATTAAGCCAGTGCTTTAATCAGATGAATGCCAGCCCCTGCTGGAAGGAAGACCCATGCTGAGGGTTTCTGCACTGTGGGGAGTGATCTCTTCTCTGATGGATTATGCATGTCCCCATCTCCCAAAGCCAAAGGGTTCAGCTCTGGCTAGCAGTGACAGCACTTTGAGGACTGAAATTGTTACTCCAAGTTCGTCACTCCTACATCCAAGCTTCCTCTTTCTTCAGAGCCACTCTGCCCTGCTTGCAGTTTGCAATCTTCGCAAGCCATACCAGAATTCCAGCCTGGGCTTGATGCTCTGATATCCTTAATGAGACAGAAAAGGCACGAGTCACACAAACAGGGGCAGGAAGACTATGAGGATCTGGGTTATACACAAGAGAAATGCATTGTAGACTACTTTTCTCAGTGTTGGTTGGAGGTTAAAGCTATAAAAAGAGAAAGAGCAGCTTTCCCAGTTGAGTTAGAACATCACTAGCTTTCCTGAATTTTAATTTCAGTGTCAGGTGCTGTTCTGTTGCAGAAAGACTTAATGTTAAAAATTTTCATTCTCCTAAGTAAGAATGGTCCACACATCAGGCTTTCTGATTTACCCAGCTAAACAGAATTATGTTTGAGGACTCTGCCATTTACAGAGCTCCTTCAGCCTTCCTGTTATGTCATAGTGAAAAATCCTTGTCTCAGAAACATCTCACCTGTGCACATCCTGTGTTCTGGGCAGCCTAAGTGTAATTCCGCCTGACCTTGTTAAGCAGGATTCTTCAGTCCTAGTATCACATTGTTTTGATGATGCTGGATAAAACTGCAGTTTGGGGCTTTTCAATGTGCCCACCAGGAGAAAAAAGATGCTTTGTATGTGACATGGGGTTATACTTAGACATATCTCATGACAGTCTTTTCCTGACTCTAGAACAACCATCAAAATGATTGTGAACTCATCAACCCAAGGAGAAATTTCAAGAGACACATTTTGTATTCCAGTATAACACTAAAGCTATCCAACTGGAGAATAATCTATAAACTGACCAACAGTCACTGTTACTTTGAGGATGACGTAAGTTTGTCATTTACATCTATTATGAGATATGCATACATTAATCTTTTATTGTTTAGTATAAAGGACTGCATTTTTCCTATTTTCCCACTCTTCCAAATCTGTAGAGTTGCATCAGAAACAAAAGATAAGTCAAACCTTGGCAGATCAAAACCACTGAATAAAAACCCTGGGCTCAGCGTTTTCCCTGCAATGCACAACCCGAGAAGGACCAAACAAAAAAGGTTGCCCTTTGAAACAAAACTGGGAAAAAGGTTAGCACAGTAAGGGTGGCAAAGAAACACCAATGCTATGGGAGAAGAAACCTTAAGAAGAGGTTCCTGAATGGGTTATGATTAACACAGAACCTAAACCACACACAACACAGAAAATACCATTTAGTGGAGAAGCGAATCTGGTCAGCAAATGAGCGAACAAATTTTCACTTTCAAATGGGAAAAAGGCTCAAGTGTAAACTATGGACAAGGCAATCTCCTCTTTTGCCTTTTCCATTCTCTCATCTTTCCCCTAGGAGGTTAAGATCCTGTGCATTAACAATGTGTTGAAGATCATAAAAATGCAGAACAACAAACTCCATTGGTCAGTACATTGACTGCTCAGCCAAACTCTTAAAAGAGCCATCTTTTGGAGATGGCTGCATTATCAGTTCTCCAGATTCAAACAATCATGGATGTGAGGATACAGCTCAGTTACCCAAGCACCCCTTAAAGCAAGTCCTGTATTTTATAGGAAAAATATATGTCTAGTTTGGAGTGTTGGATCTGTCTAGTAATCTGAATGTTCTGATGTCTCACACAGACTTAATGCAAATATAGAAAGGAATGATAGGAACAAGGACCCCTAAGTCATGGTGTTCCCTAAAAGGAGTGTTTCCTATAGGATTCTTCCTTTCCTTGGTGATTTGTGACCTTGGAATATTTATTTGTGTTATCTGACATTTCTAAAAAAAACCTGATTGCAGCAGCATCAGCAACTTCAGAGCATAACTTTTTCAAATTCCCCCTGGCATGTACCAGAGCCTGCCGTAGCATAAGAAAAAATCCTCCACAAGCAAAACCACATAACATGTCCTATAGAAAGCTCTACTCAAAATGAAAATTTTCTGGTAGGATAATTGCTGCTCCTTCATAGCTACATTTCAACCAAGGAATAGAAACTGTAGAGAGCAAAAAAATCAAATTAGCGCTCTAATGAGATGCAGAGAGTAAAAACATATCGTCTAGAACAGGAGCTTTCCCTGTCCCTTTTTTCTTCAACTGTAAGAATCCAGCCCCTTCCCCTGAGAACAAAGATGCTTTGAGGAGGAGAGCACAATAGCCCAGTGGGAAGCGCACCGTGTAGGCTACTCTCTTCTACCACTGTCAGGTGCAGTTTAATGAATAAATTTGCTCCCCTTCCTTGAGCTGGTTCAATGGGACTGTTGTAGTCACAGCCAATGTGTTGTGTACTGTACACACAACTAATGATTGTCACAGTGGGAAAGGTATGGAGTGGGAGTTTTATAGGGACTGATTCTTGATTCAATACTAGTCAGCATTTTAATTGATTTAGCAGTACACAAAACAAAAGCAGAGAAGTGGTGTGGGCAGACTGCTAGTGCTTTGGAGGATAAAAGATTCTGCAGGATTATTAGAAGATGTAGTAATAAAGAAAAGCAAAACCCCACTAAGCTGGGTACAATGTATTAAAATCTAGAATTAAGGGGAAAAAAACCTGTTGTAAATCAGCGGCTGAACTATTAAGACAATCACGTACAACAGAAAAGAACAATGCGTTGCTGGTTGCAATTCTTGTAACTAGCTCACTGCTACAATTCCAGTTTGAATATTCCTCTGTGCTTTGGGCAGAGCACAGAACTCCACTGTCAACTTCTTAGAAATTAAATAATGGAAACTTGGCTTCTTCTGCACTAAAATTGCAGCAGTAAGTGAAAAAAGAATGGAGGAAAATAGTGCCAGAATAGATGCAAGTGCACCAGAAGAAAATTCAGTATGGGATTGACTTGGAATCCACCTTGATCAAGATGTTCAAGGCCACGATGGGTTGTACACCTCAAATCCTCTGTGAGCTTTAGGGAGGATAACCATTCATTAACCAGTAATGGAGGTGAAGTGATACCACACTGCCACTGAAAAAATTCACTTTTTCCAGCTAAGTTTAGTTAAAACAAGGTCCCCTTAAACCAAAATGTCTGTTCATATGATACTAAATATTTTAGGTTAGCAGAATATCTTATAAATCTTGAACTTTTCATTCCTTTGCCCTCTCATGACTAAACTGTAAATTATATTAATGCTTTCTTTAGTGTCTGGATTTGCAGATTTATCTGCTTTTTTTAGAAATCCCTGGCATGTATGACCCTAGCACCTTTTCAAGGTTTTTAAAATGTTTATCGTTGTAAACCTAGCGCTATTTTAATAGACAAAGTTTGATCTTTTCAAATATATAAGTGACATCTGACACAAGATTTCATGTATTTTCAATAATGTGTCAAAACTTTATTGAGTTCACTCAACATCTCTGAGGATTCAGTAGGATATTAAAAAAAAAATCAGCTCCTTTTTTATTTTAACCTTCAACAAAAGTACAGTAAGGTTTCTGGTGTCACAGCATTCTCATTCATTTTCATGCAGACAATTTTTGGTACAAACAGGACTCAGAGCAAAAGCCGAGTAAGCGTAGGAAATTACTGAGGTAAAAAATGTCTCTTTCTAGCAGTATTTGATCCCTCTGCTAGGCAAGGCATTAAACATTTGGTTTTCTCTACAATGCAAAAAAGAATACAGGTGTTTTGTCCATAGTTTTATTTCACCAGGAAGGTCTATACAGTTCTGCACAAAGGTCATTGTATGCACAGCCTGAAGTACAAAGCTCCCTTTGAAAACTCCAGCACAAAGACACTGCATATTGACAACATTAAACAACGATGTGGGTGGTATAGGGAAAAAAAAAATTAAAACAAAACAACATTCTTCCTATTGGAAAAGCAGAATAAAACAAGGCACTTTCAGTAAATAAGTGAGGAACAGAAACATGCTGCATCAAAGATTCCATAGAACTGACCCAGAGCACTGTAACTAAATTCTGCAGTAATGAACAAGTAAAATACAAAAAGGCACTACATAATCCTCTCCCTGCAACTCCCATTTCTCAACCAATTAGCCAACTGAACTTGGCACAATGGAGTCTTAATTATAAAGTGCATCTCCTGTCTTAATACATTTTGAAAAATAGGCTATACAACATAGGTACCAACATCCCCATGTGTACAATATATTGAAACAAAAATACATTGCAACTAGATTCAATCTAGTTATGAACTGTGCAGGAAAAAATATGGCTTCTTTACAAGTCTTTCAATAACCTCCATATAATCTGGAATATTTTTAAACAAATATGAATGCATTAGCAAGGTGGTAAGAGGTAGTGTTCTGTGTAAAAGGCAAACTTACAGATTTTATTGTTACATGGGTATTATAACAAAGGTATCCCAGATTTTCAAAGCAGCATTACTGAACGAAAAGTATTACAGCATGCTATCTTGGGATGAAAATACACAGTGTTTTGGGGGTCTCAGATTAATTCCTTCAGCAAAATGACCATTTTTATGATGTCCAACTACAATCCTGTTTTGTAAGTAGTTTTCTCTTGGTACTGGAAGTTTTCCTATTGCATTGCATTAAAATTTCCAGAGAAAATGTCTTCAACTTTAGAATTTAAAACCAACACATTCTCCATTCTTAAACACAGACAAGTCCATTTTTACTTCAACAAGCATTATTTTATGGCTATAAGAATATGAAAACACAAATACCAAACAGATGAACACATCAAATATGTCACAACGGTGGCAATATATGACATGCGAGTTAGATGTGTTTGGTGATTGTGAAACTTTTGTCATTCAGCTACAAAGTCAGCCAAATTGAGTATGTACACTATCTAAACTTCAGCTGATTTTAGCCCTTATTAGACTTCAATATATTAAATATATAAAGGCTATATAAAAACTGAAATCAAAGCAGCACTGGGTATGTTTCTTACATTAATAATTTGTAAGGATTTATGTAAACATTCAATATGTGCATTCTTGCTCTTTGCTGTAAATTCTTCACAGCTACTCTATGCTCCTATCCAGAGATACATCCCAAACATGACCCTTTCCCAGGTAACAGCAGCTGCTGCTCAGCTATTCTTCATCCGCAGTATAGGCTACTTCAGCAACTTCAATGTCTGGGACAGAATTTCCAGCCAAAGAGCCACTCCAGCATGGCTCATTGTTCTCTTTGTCTGAGCTGCAACGACAGATCAATAAGTGGAAACTGGTATGATTCTCTACAGCCATTTTATGCAGACAATTCACAAAACATTTACAATGCTTTTTCAACTTATCACTTATTCCAGATCTAAAATTATCTATATTGAGGGCTTTTATATAGCAGACAGGTGCAACAAAATGCTGAACTCCTCAGCTGTGCAGAATTTATGCAAGACCAAACATTTCAAAAAACATACTTTAAGAATAACTAGAATATAAGTAAAATAATAGTATTTACCAGCTGTCCTCACCCAGGGTACCCTGGTCTGCTTCTACTGCAGAAGACTCCACCTCACCACTGCACTCACTTTCTTCTCCTGACATTTGACGAGTCATTTTTCCTAAAGATAAATCCCTACAACAGATAAGAACAGAGTACCACCAATGCATACAGCAAACATTTGCCACTGAAGAACTGTTTGTTTCAGTTTAACCTTTGCTGTTTCTGGGAATGTTTCAATCTCACTCCTGCATGCACTGTTTCTTTTATTAGTACTGAGATGGCAGGGCTTGCACTGCGTAGCTATTTAAACAGTTTATTTGCTCCAGCTGCTTATTCCTAAACTAAATTCAGTCCTCTGAATCTCTAGGCCACCAAGTAACTGGAGGGATGGAGCACCTCCCTTATTAAGGAAAGCTGAGAGAATTGGGTTTGTTCAGCCTAGAAAAGAGAAGCCTTCAGGGAGACCTAATTGCAGCCTTCCAGTACCTGAAGGGAGCCTAAAGAAAAATGGAGAGCCTTTTTACAAGGGCCTGTAGTGACAGGACAAGGGGAAATGGATTCAAATCGAAAGAAGGCAGGTTTAGATTAGATATTAGGAAAAATATTTTATTGTGAGGATGATGAGGCAGTGGAACAGGTTGCCCAGAGAAGTTGTGGATGCCCCGTCCCTGGCAGTGTTCAAGGCCCGGTTGGATGGAGCTTGGAGCAACCTGGTTCAGTGGAAGGTGGCCCTGCCCATGGCAGAGGGGTTGGAACTAGATGATCTTTCAGGTCCCTTCCAAGCCAGGCCATTCTATCATTCTCTGGTTGCATCACTATTTAGTAGCTTTACAAAATTCAAGTCCCAGAGAGGAGTGTGTATGACTTTGGTTAAAAAATTACTATCAGACTAAGTCACATGCATATTGCCTAAATGGCAGAAGGATTATAACCAAAACATAGTCAGAAGGAAGACAGTCAGGTTGATAAAAAGATTTCTTCAATAGTTTCCCAAGTTTCCCCCTGTAACTTTCAAAATCACATACTAAGTTTCAGAGCAAGACATTTTCCCATTAATGATAAAGAGACAAGTAATTAATTTTTTCTTAATGGCAGCACAAGATAATGGTCCAACTAGCTTGGCTACAAATGGGAATATGGTCACGTAAATTGAACTAAGAAATCCTTTCTGCCAAACCATTTCTCTATGTGGAAAACATACATCAATTTAGCATTGAAAGCTGTGACTTGAACTGAAAACAAAAGCTTGTGATCCATTTTGTGTTGAAAGTAATACTATTGTATTTCACTCCCTTTTTAAATTACTCTGCTGTTTCTATTGTTTTATTTTAATGCATGCATTTTAAGTAAAGCCTCAGCAGTATTCCATAACATGATTATTGGCTATGTGTGGGCCAAATCCAGCAATATGTAAAGTCCAACAAGTCTCATGTCTTGTCCAATTGTCCCCTCCTATCTCACATACATTGCAGGTACCTGGCACTTAGAACTTGTAGGCATAAAATGCTTAATTCTTTTTGGGCCGTCAGATGAAAATTCCACTTCAACAAGGCTAAAGACAGACACATTTCTTTTGGGTTCATTTCCCATCAGACAAGCTGAAGTTCTTAAACAAGATCACAAGTTTACTCAGTAATTTTTACAACTAAAAGTCACAGAAGTTATTTTCCATCAAGACTTCAGACACTACTTGGCTGACTTTCAATAATTTTATATGTCTGGGAAATTAGCACTGTGTTTGTGTATTTAAAAACCATTATCTATCTATCTTCAGGGAAAACACTAAAAAATAAAATCCCTTTTTGCTATTCATACCTTCTTATTTTCAGTCACACAGAATTTCCTATCATGATGTTTTAGCCAAATGCAAGTTATTTAATTTTTACTGACTATTTCACCATTTAAGCCAGCAGCATGTCATAACTTTCTCATCAAACAGGGAAAGCATCTTTCAAATATAATTACTTGCCTTCAGGACTAAGCAACAAACTGAATACGGTAATCTGATTGGAATTTTCAGTAAAATTCTAAAACTACCTTTTCCAAAAGTAGCTCACTTGAACCTTATAAGGTGCAATTTGATAGTCAACCTGGATATGCTGGACTTGGGAACCCGTGCAATATTAAATAAAACATGTAATTTTAAAAATTTCTTCACTGCCCCATGTCATACACACAGACACAGAGAGGGGATGTTTTCTCATCTGATCTCATATTAGGAAGAAATTCTTTACTATTAGGAAGAAATTCTTTACTATTAGGAAGAAATTCTTTAGTGTGAGGGTGGTGAAACACCAACAGGTTGCCCAGAGAAGTTGTGGATGCCCCATCCCTGCCAGTGTTCCAGGCCAGGTTGGATGTGGCCTTGAGCAACCTGGTTGAGTGGGAACTGGATGATCTTTAAGGTTCCTTCCAACTGAAATAATTTTGTGATTCTATGAAATTCTATAGGGAACATGGCAATTTACTCTTTTGCTAAGGAAGTGCTGCAATGGCTGACTCAGCTCTAATGGGACACTGGATAGCACATCAATTCTCCAGCTCCTGCTACAAAATTTAGCAGACAGGCACCATTTTTCCCTTGTGTTTCAATGAACAATCTCTGGTGGTATTTAAATGGCACCTGCAGCATCTAATTCCAAGCAATTCAGAACAAAGTTCAAGACATTATTACAGACATATAATTGCTTGATCACTATGCTCTGTCAAAGCTTTGAATACAGACAGAATTTTATAACTCAAAGCAATTTTTCCACTCATCTCTAGCAGAGTATTTCAAAAGTAGAACAGAATCTTGCTCTATCTTTACAGGACTTAAAGGATTAGGAAACAATCACAGTTACTTTAGACAGAAAAGATGGGACAAGTTTCTCAGTCATTTGTACTAAATAGTTTCTATCCAGCATATGAGAAAGAGCTTACTGAAAATATTGCTTTGTATGTGGTTATGTAGGGAAAATGGTTTCCAAGGTACAGCTAAAGCTGGTCCTTGTGACTAGACAGAGAAAATTCTTTCATGGAGATAAACTCCTAAAATCCATACAATTTCTGCATACCTAATTCTTCTTTCAACAGCATCGATATGAAGCTGCTTTTCACTTAACAGTTTCTTCAGTGATTCAACCTCCCTTTGTTTTTCAAGCAGTTCTTTTTGTAGGCGGTAATTTGTTTCCTCCAGAGTTTCACAGAAAGCCTAAAAGACAAATTTAAGAGCATTTACAATTTAACTTCAGTGGACTTTCTTTATTGATTTTTCTCTTAGAAATATCAACCTGTAACAGTGTTGTAACTGCTTTTCTTCAGATTGATTACTATAAAAAAGCTATGTAAATTTTAAATAAAATTCTGATCTTACTAATGCTGCTTTGCTTTGAATGATTAATTTATCATGCTAAACTGCAATGCAAATACTTTAATCACATCATTTGTTTGTCTCACAACAAGAGAGACTTTAGAAAAGTAGTCCCTGATTTTGAACCTTTTTGCCTATATGGAACAAAACCTGAACTCCCTCCTGCCTTTTCTCCTCACAAAGTTATGTTTCCACATGACTCGAAAGTCAAAGTACCCAATTATTCCCACAATGTGAGGAATATTTGGGTTAAGTATATGTTCTTTCCTTACCCAGGATAAAGACAAAGCTGTAGAGTTCTGTACCAAACACCTGCTACAAATATGAAATCATGACCATCAGAAGACCAGTACAAAAACATTTTGAAAAAGTTTAACGGGATGCTGTGAACACTAACTACTCAGCCATGACAAGTATGCTGTGCTCCTCTGCTGAGCATGACATGTATCTATCACACACCCTAATGGATCTGACAGTGAGCAATCTCAAGATATAACATGAAGAGCCCGTGTATAATGCAACATCCACTGAATGCAGGAAGTGACAGATGCGTTGGCACAGAGCCTGCTCATCTATTACTGGAAATCATAAGTCTTCCAACAGTTATGTGCAATTCTGATTTAATAATTTACATGTTCTCAATAAATAAGAACCTCACGTGGGAGGCTTTCTTGGCTTAATATTACCTGCAACTAACCACTAATTCAGAGTCCACTGAATACAAACATTTTATACAAGCTTGGTTAAGAACAATGCTGTTCAGACATTGTTTTCCTAAAGTTTTAAAACAGGCTACAAACATCAGAGATACTATCCTTTGCTTTAACTGAAGACTCATTATGTCTTTTGCCAGACTTTGAAATGTTAAGTTTTCCTGTAATTATACGATACAAACAAATGAGAAGTTTTCAATTCAATAACCCTATTTTTTTCACTGAATTTTAATTTCTTAACTCAGATAGCAAATTTACCTTTGTTGACAGGTACTTGAAGACCAGTCATGAGTTAAGCCATAGCTTTACTCATATCTACTAGAGCCAAGAGCACATGTCATGCAATTCATTCTTCACACAGCATTTGAAGTGATTGCTTTAGTTATCACTCTGGTTAAGCTGTCATCCCATTTTACCCAAGCCAATTAAGTAAATTTTACTGTGCTTTGTAAAAATATTCAGGGTTGTTGGTACCCCAACTAAAAATTGCACATTATTTCCTGAAGAATATAATTAAGTTTATTTCTACCTTTAAATGTATACACATGGAAATTTCCCTAGACTCAAAATAGATAAAAATACTGCACAAGTGTTGAAAACTGTTTCGTTGTTCTGTATGAGAACTGAATAAAGCCTTTTGGAAACTACTTGAAACTACTTAGTTTTCTGCAAGAACACTGTTTTTCGTGGTGAGAATTAATCCTTTGATTACATTCATTACATGGGAAGGTGTCCCTTCCCACAACAGGGGTGTTGGAACTAGATGATCTTAAGGATTCCTTCCAACCCAAACCATTCTATGAGTCTATGATTTTATAGCAAGAAACATTTCACTGCAAGACCTGAAGTCTAAGGTATAAGCATTGTAACAATGTGCTAAATGTAAACTTACAAAATCTCTCCTTATATTCAGTAGTTCTCAAAAGTAGTCACCTTAAAAAACAAACTTTGTCCATGGCTCATAAAAGGCAAAAATGAAAATGATTTATTTTGGGATAGGGATGAAGTATAGCAGTCAAAGATGATGAGTGTGCACCAATAATCAGACTATGCCTGTTCTAGAAACACATTCTTTTGTGATTTTTGTGAAAGAACAGAAACAGAAGTGTTTCATTCCATACCATTACATAGATCTTACAGTACTCTAACAACTGCCTTTTGCATTTTGTTTTCATCCTACTACTTAGCACTTACCCTGCTCTCTTCTAGACTGTCAAAAGGACCCGGAGGATCATCCAGACAAAGAAATTCTCTCACTGCAAGGCTTTACCAAATAAAAGAGAGTGAAATTACTTGAAGTACAAATGCAGCAACAATACTTACATATGATCACACTATGGCAGTATTTCTTTAACCGACACAAAAATTTACATCCTCAAATTTACTCCCAAGTATTCAAAACAATGTAAACAAACTATTACAACTCAGTTGTATGTGTTGACCAGGGACAGTATTTAAATGTAACTTATGAAGATGAGTAAGCAATTTTAGAACATGATTTTTCATGATTTTTAAAAATTTTCATAGAATTGTTTGCTACACGACAACTGACAAGTCTATCACTTTGGTATTGAAGAGCTTTGAAGAATTCTCCTGGAGAAAAATAAGTATTTAAGATGGATGAAAAAATATGCTGTTAAAATTCGCATGCAGATCCCTTCAGGTAGTATCAGGGGATCTAAGCATGAGTACTGAAACATGTTCACCTGTCTCCCTTTCGCTAAGATCACAGTCCACTGACAGATACATAGTATATAATTTTTATATATACAGTATATATTTTTATATAAATAAGAGAACAAAGTTAATGTGCCATGGATATACTACACAGCCATCTCTAAACATACATTTCAAACGAATGCATTCCACTTAAAATTGTGTAACAGTTGCCATCCCCCTCTGTGCGTTATTTTGCAAAGGCCAGATGAAGGAAGTAGGTGTAATCCTGTGGTTTGCTACAGAGTATTTCAAGCATCTGGCTCATTCTACCTTCCAAATTTAGATTATTTTCACAGAACTCTTAACATCTCCAAACACGTCCACCTTCAGCCACCTTTTTAAGATTTTCCTGCTTGGTTGTATTCATTCTTCAAATAACCTCAAATCAGAACACTAGTCACAATTAGTTAGCAAGTAGCAACTTAAAAGCAATGCTGTGCTTGTACTCACTACTATGAATCTTTAAATCATCTCCTACTGCAGTGAATGCACAAAAACGAAAAATGTGAATCCAAACGTAATTTCCTGTGTCCTCCTCCCACCTCGGTCCCATGGAAAGGTGAGGGCAAAAGGCAGTAATTTTCTGCCTTCCACTCATTCTCTACATTTGAGGTAGACACAAAGTACAAACACAAGAAAGGAAACTTTCACCCAGCTACCATTCTAATAAAACAGCTTCAGATTTGGCAAGCAAAATGAGGAGAATTTTTTTCAAACACTAATCATGGATTATACTATCGGTTTTAGTTTTAAAAAGGCTTCAAAGAGTATTTATCTAAAATAAACTGAACACTTACTTTGTTGTTGGATTTTTTTAAGTCTGCTTTCACCTACTTATTACACATAAGACGATACAGGTGGCCAATGGTTGGTGAGATTTCTTGTCTTTTGTATCTACTTTTACCTCATCAGCCTTTACACCAATGTAAAAATATTTTCCTATAATCATTTCTTTCCCCACTTAATTTATGTGACAAATATTTTACATTAATCAGTCTGTGATCTGTGCAAGCTATAAGCCTAAATGTGCACTATTAAAATAGCTTCTCCCACATACTCAAATAAACAACTAAAAACATTGTGCTACTTAAGCCTAAATTATCACTCAAATTAGCACAAAAAATGAAGCTGGTAAAAACTAATCAGTTAAATGATCATAAAACTTTAAACCAAAAGAAAAGTTATTCAGGTATATGAAGTACATTTCAAGGAAAAAAGCAGGGTTGGTTTTTTCCCCCCTCTCGAAATAGTTTAATCTGTTTGAAATGAACCTTTTCCGACATGATGCTCAAGTCCATTTTTTTTAATGAAAAGAACAATTCAACCATTAAGATCCTGAAGGAACTCTGTATGTCTTATGCAGGAGAACTCATGTGAAAACACTTCTGCTCACCATTTTTATTCAGCATGTTTGTCCTTATTCAGATACGCAATTCAAACATATTTTAAAAGTATCTAGTAATTTTATTGTGTTATTAAAGGGTAACATTAATATGGCATAACATGCAGTAATGCTTTTGAGTAAAAAACAAAATATCCAGAAAAATAAATGTGAAAAAATATCTAATCTACATATAGCAGCTACTTACATGAGGTCAAACTTTTTTTTTCCCATTTTTTCCTACAGCTGATGGCATAAAACTGGGTCTTTTTCTAGCTTTCAAAACTTCTTGAAAATGAAAGCTGTAAATTCCTTATTTTACATAAGGAGGCCAATAAACAAAGCCACAGGTCACTGAAAACACTGTTTCTTTACCTAAAATATGCATCTGATGGCACGACCATTTATTTGCAACCTAGCTTTGCTTTGAGGGTCTGCTCTGACCATGCTCTCCCCTCCATGTGTTACACCTCTTCCTTCCATTTAACAAATAGAAGATGCTGCCTTAAAAGTATCACAGCAATCTTTTCTATCTTGTGACACAGATTGCTGCAGACGTGTGCTGGCTGACATCCCTCTGCAAGGAGGAGCAGCGCCAGCATTAGGAAGGGCAGCAAGGGCCACTGCGGCTCACGGCTTCCCTGACTCCAAGCTGACCGAGTTCCTCCCTTTCAAGCTTCTTATACAGGGTGGAGACAGGACAGCTCTGTCATCTATGTAAAGCCACATGATGCTTCTGTTTAGCAGGTTAAACTTCTTTCTCCCACTTCATGAGTTATATGAAATTTTCTTGAACACATTTGACTCTGTGGGTAGATTTCAATTTGATCTTTCACTGAATCTTCAATACAATGCAAAATATAAGAAGTCCATAAAACACAAACACTAAATTTCATCGCCTGCATATACCATCCTTCATTTTATCTTTAAAATACTTTGTGAATCTAGTTTTATTAAAAAATAGGTATACCAAATGAGGTCTCCCATCCCTAAAGGGCAAATTTCCCACTGTCAATTCAGTACATAAAGCACAATGAGAAATAAAAGAGACTTCTCCACAAAGAGAAAAGGTTTGGCTTTGGTCTGACCCAAGCAGTTTGACTTATATGCAAAACTGTAGAAGTAAATGGTGAAAGCAGGGTCAGATGCTCACTACTGCCCATGTGAGGTGCAAGTATTAATTTCCATTAACTTTTGTTCTCTAGTAAGTGGGTAAAAATACGAGATGGATCAAATCTCCCTCATTCTAATCACTTCCTGAAGAATTCAGACCTTCCATAGATCCAAATATTAGAACAGTATCAATAGGTTATAAAGTTTATTAAAAAATTTCATCTTCATGCAGAGCCCTACATGGACAAGATCAGAGTTCTCAAAACCACATTTCAGTTAACCATCTCTTCATTAGCCAAAATACAATCTGATTCCACAAACATTTTATTTTAATTCCTTTTTGTATCTGATGAGCAATGCAGTCTACAAGTTATGGTTTGGGGTTCTATGCCTTAAATTATGACAAACAATATTTTGTCCAATATGGTCCATCACTAACATACAACCAGGGTAGCCGAAATGCTGAACTAGCTGCAACAATATGAAGCAAAAAGACTTCAGATCCATTAAAGCAAGTCCATTCCACTTACTAGTGTGTCTCCAGCAGCATAACAAAAGTTACATTTAGGGAATATTAGAGACTGATTCCTTTTCTTTTTGGCACACCTATTATTGTGTAATTTAATTATCAGGAAGTTTTTAAACTTCTCAGCTGCATACCTCACCCATATAATCATATTTAATAGACATTGACACAGAACCTCACAGGTTGAGCCCAATTTCTTTTTGAAACCATTTAAACTTTGTCTCTGACATCTCACAACAAAGCTTTGCCACACAGCATGACATACTGCAGGGTGACTATGAATCATCAAAATATTAACATTCTTTACTCACCTTCCCTATCCCCTTTGATGATTTCATACACCCTGTTTAGCCAGCCCTTACCCAAGACAACTGACTAAAGAGAACTCTTTGTGCAAGGTAACTTCATCTGTTCTTGCTTGCTTTCTCTGTACCTCTAGCAGACACCTCCCTTGAAACTGAATGCTGTGTTTTAGCACTGAACCACGTGGAAGTACAATTCAGATTCCCAGAGCAATAACTTTTTTCCCCCTTTTAAGTTCCTCTAAAAATTTTAATGAAACTTTTTGACTATTGCTGAGTACTGAACTGATTCAGAAAACTAGTGGTATCAATACCAATAGTTATTTTCCAGGTTGTAAAAAAACCCTTGAGTTTACAAATCTGTATGAGTGTATTTACTGTCATTTTGTACTTTAAGACATGAAAATTGATGTTAGTCACTCAATGCCTCAGAATCCTTCTAACAGTAGTTCATGATCTCATTGTTCATTCCATTTCCACATGATTTCAGGATGTTCTGAACATCGGTGTCCGTAACTGATGTAACTGATGTTATGATCTAACACTCCACAGGCAATATCCCTAAATTTCCATCAATCCTTTTTCCTTTGTCTTTTAACCATTCTATATGAGCCCCGTCGTAACTACTTGTTTGTTAGCTTTCCCTCTACTAGAGACATTATTGCTCTTTCAAGTACAATTCAAAATACTGCAATTCCTTTTTTTTGTTTATGGTAAAATGGGATTAATTTAAAATAACACTGAATAATTCACATAATAACCAAATGGACAACATGAATATTACTGAAACCCCCTACCAGGCTGCTCAAAGATACATTGCTGGAGCCTAGGAGTTTTGTAAGAGCAGTTTGGACAGAAAAAACCCCAGAAATGCCCAGGCAAAGTTTAATCACATACCAGTTAGCAATATCTTTGTGAGCTACTAGGTTCTGAAGGAATGCTTGCAGACCCAACTGTCGATCTTCCAAGAAGTCAGGATTGTAATTATCCTTGAACCAGCGCTTTGGTGGAAGGGCCAACCGAAATCCCGGAAACATATCTTTTAGCTGAAATTGAAATCAAAGCCAAAAAAAGAAAAACAGTAAAGAAAAATACTGATTTTGAGACAGACACTGACTTTACTCAGAATTATGAGGTATTTCTCACTTCTGCTACGTTCAAGCACAAGGTAAGTCTCAACCATACGTACAATCCAAACTACAGCATAAATTGTAGATGCAGTTCTGTCACTGGCTGTGCTGCCTTATGCAATACAATGCTTTGTATTTTTCTCAAATTTACCACCTAAAAATAGGAATGAAAACCTTTGCTTTGTTATCTAATGTCCGAGTCTGCTATTTAAAACCTTTGAGTCTGTAAATATAAGAAAACTGTAAGTAAAAAGTATCAGATGAATAATAATTTCAGTGGTATTTCCTCTAAAGAGAGTAAGTACGAAATAAGTACTACATATACATATACAAAAAACAAAAATCCATTACAGAACTAAAACTCTGCAACTTGTCTTCCTTGGGGGGCTAGAAGAATAAATTACAACACATGCATGAGATACTTCTTGTAAAGGGTAGTCCTTTGTAAACCCATAGTAATAAAATTTCAATATGCAAGTATGGCTCAAACCCTAGTAAGACGCAAAATTGTATTTGGCGTATAGCTGACATCAGAAATACCCAGAATTTTTCTTTGAATTCAGAAATGAAATACACAAGTGAATGAAGGCATGAAATTATATAACAATGAACCTGTCCAAGGGTGCCAATTATTTTTCTAATATGCTTGATAATCAAAAAAACGTTAACACTTTGATAAAAAACCATTTTTCAAAGTGATGCTTGACAAAGAAAAATCTTGGAGAGGATTTACAACCAACAGGAAAAAGCAAATAGGTTTTACAAAAGCTGGTATCTCAGATGCCATAAGAATTGTTTAATCTTTTTTTCTGAATACAGGATCTAGCCAACTTCTGTCAGAGATACATAGTTCTGCATACATCTATTATATTCATATAAATGTTGCAGTGACAGAAAATGTTAATGGGTAGCTCTTTCAGCAGATTAAGTTTTAGAAAAGTCAGAACAGATACTGCATTTCAAATAGAATCTCTCTACACGTTTTAAAGGAAGAATCATATTAATGGATCACCTTTGCTCATGTAAGTACCATTTCACAGCATGAGGTACTTTTTAAACATCTCAAGTATTGTTTATTCAAATAGCCCATGATAACTACTAGTTTCTTATTTATAGAATGGTTACTTGTCAAAGCCTTGCTCTTTATTTCTGAATTTAACTATTTAAGTATATGTTTTCCTCCTTGCTGAATTTCATCTTGAAATTAGACTCTTCTTGATATCTTTATCTTTGGTCATCCAAAGTTCCTTCATCTCTTACCATTAATACCACTTTTATATATTTTTTTATATATATATATATCCTCTATGTTCCATAACCCCTCTTAAATTGATAAAATACTGAATAGAACAGAACCCAGAGAATACAACAAAATGAATTCCTGATACTTGTACAGAAGACTGCAGATAACTGTTGCTGGGAAAGTTTTTCAACCACACAGATTTCTGCTTAATGGTACTTTTACTTGTCTGGTCACATAGATCACGTAATTTAATTCTAAGGAAAGAGTACGTCTACCCACAGATTACTCTTTTTGTGGATGAAGAGTGTAAGAGCCAGCTGCTGTCAGCAGACTAATTTTCAACAGCACAGTCCTGGGGCATTCTTTCTTGAGCACTCCTCAGTCACAGCAGGAAAAACCGCGGGTCAGACAAGTTATTCTGGCCGTGATTGCTTGCTTGGATCCAGTACCTTTTCTACATGTCTCTCTCCTACATCATCATGTGATGCATTACACGTCACGAGTCACAGTCTTGGGGAGAAATGGTTAACTTCTTAGTTCTTCAGACTGGCTATTTCATTACGTGTTCAAACTGTTATTATGTCACTATTCTCTAATTATCTAATATTTCCTGAATGGTGGTATGTTTAAATTCCTAAAGCTGACATTTCTGTATTATAAAAAGCATAATATCTTACAGACCAAAGCGTAAATGGTTTAGATATATACTGAAAGATGACAAAGCTTCAGTGACACAAATTAAACAAATAAAGATTTTTCTTTTAAACAGGAATACTAATAGCTAGAAATAATGCTAGAAACAAAATATTTTTGTCAAAGATTTGATAGCAAAGACTAAGGATGTGACTTGGAAAATTTAAATATTTATTCTAATAGATCTTTAGGCATTTTAATTTTTCAAACCACTAAAAACCACCCTAAAAGTTGATGGAGGTAAGCCAATTCTTCACCTATACCTGACATAGCTGATCAAAAGGCAAACTGCTCTGTGACTTGACTTCCAAAATTTGATTTGAAATACCAAGATCATAATCTCAAAAGAAGTCAGGCCTTTGCCAATACCAAGACATTCCTTAATTTAGGATAAGACTGTATTTAAAGACAGGAATTTCTTCACAAAGACATCTCTAAACTAATTCACATTTAGCAATTTAGTTTTAGACTCCACTGATGTTTCAAAGATATTCAAACAGGTCAAACCAAGAACCCAGAAAAATGTGTAAGTTCAAGTCCATAATCAAAATTCAGCTGAATTAAGTTTTTAGTTGATTACACACATGAATCCAAAGTGATAAGGTATAATCCCTTACTATGTGTAAAAAAGGGTGTGTTACAAGGTGCAAGTTGAAACATGAAACAACATTATAGCAGGAAGTGTGTTAAACCGGCAATGAAAGATTATTCTTAGGAGTGAATAGTGGAAAAAGAGAAATGCAATTGTTTCTCTATTTTTGATAGCCAAGCACTATTTACCAGTAATAAAAACTTGTGCTTTTCAGACAAGTACTTTTTCCTTTCAAGTGTTCTAAAAATATTAAGTTGTTGACCCAGAATTCCTATTCATCTGGTGTTTCACCCGTCATCTTTAAAGATCTGATATAGTATTTCACTATTAACTTTGAAGACACTGAAAACAACTGAAGCTTGACCAACATAAAAAGAACTTCTTTTATGTTCATGAAACTTTGTTTTATTATGAACAAAAGCAGTTTGTTACACACAAAAGGAGTAAATAATTACTGGATCATTCCTGCAAGAGAATACAAGCCCCTAGTTCTATTTCCATGCAGGGGATAAATATTGAAGAGTTAATTTCCTTTGCCACACAGAATAGCAATAAATATAAAGTTTGAAGTACACTAACAGCTTTGGATGAAGCTGTTATACCTTCTTTACATCAGCTGTATTTGTTTCATGTGTCTTTGAAAAAATGAGGAATCATGTTTTTCTGGTCATTTATACACTATGTGTTTTATATGCATTAAAAGCAGAACAAAATAAAAGCGACAAAAATGTGAGACACAAAGAAAATGGGATGTGAAAGAAGTGAGGCAAGATAGCTGAGAATTTACCAGTGTATAATTCCCACCTTGTCATTAAGCCTGGAGAAATCCGTGTACCGTCTGAAAACCACCCAGCTTTCCTCTGGACTTCTTTTTACCAGTATTTTGTATACCTGTTTGGGAAGACAGGAATATCAGAAAAATGTGCAAAACTTCACACTGCATTTTCTGGAAGGCTGAAATGATCCTGTATCTCTTAATGAAACAAAACTCATGGATAAAAAAAATTCTTAATTAGATTAAAAGAAACCCAAATAACAAATATCAGTACAAAGAGTTTAAATTAATTTCAGAATTTAAGGAAGGAGCTTCAATAATTCCTAAATATATCTAACTATTTCTGTCTGTAGCAGAACACAAGTCTTGGCTATCAGAAAAGCAAGGGAAGTGTGTTTTAGTGATCTACTTTAACCTTTGCTAAATTATAGTTTTACTCATTGATCCTTGAGGCCAATCTGTTTTTAAGATGACTGTTAATAATCAAGTACTGATTGTGGTATTGTTTTAAAATGTCTCATCTGACTTGCATCACAAGAAAAAATGATGCAGAATAAAATTACATCCTCCTTTGGTTGCATTTGTCTTGAACATTAGGTTTTGACTTTCCAAGCAAAATCTACTTAAGTAGAAAACTGCATCAGAATGTTATCTTAGCACTGTACAAATGAGGTAATGGATCCTTTGAATCAGATTTAGCAAGGCAACAACACAGCAGTACCATATTCCTATTTAAAAGCAAATGGATAAACAAAACAACAATAATAATAATAAAAATCAAACAATTACTTTTTAGGGGGATTGATATTCCAATGCCTGAACACAATGAATCTACCAACACACAACTTCAACTAGAAAACATTTAACAGTATCTAATGTCATAACCTCACTTTCTCCAATGTAAGGAAAGAGAGGTTCTGCAATTGTACTGGGTTACTTTTC
This sequence comes from Ptilonorhynchus violaceus, assembly GCA_013397565.1. Taxonomy (NCBI): domain Eukaryota; kingdom Metazoa; phylum Chordata; class Aves; order Passeriformes; family Ptilonorhynchidae; genus Ptilonorhynchus; species Ptilonorhynchus violaceus. The sequence continues at coordinate 57,353 of VZRJ01010339.1, forward strand.
CCAGTCTGTGTGTAAAAAATAAAATACAAGAAAGAAAAAGATATTTTTAGAATCATGATGATTAACAAATCCTCACTTAACCAAACTTTATTTAAAACATTTTCTAATCTGTTATACAAAATAAATCTTAAAATATTTTCCAGTATTTCATGCTGTCACAGCAAGTTGTCTTAGCTGATAAACGTATTTTTCTTGTTGCAGTCCCAACATGTGATAACCCCGGTGTTAGCCAACTTCTGTACACATCTGAGACTTTCTAGCAATTTTGTATTCAATAATATATTAAGTTGCAGATAGTTATAGAAATGACAGTTAATTATGGTGCAAATTAAAAGCCATTTTTTAGCAAGGACTTCTCTTATCTATGTTTGAAACACAATCACAGTTTCAAGAAACATCATCTGGAAGTCATGGATTGTGACGGAGGAAAAACCTATTAGCTTTTAAAATTCAAGCTGCAAGACATGCTTACAAAATCATCACTAAAATATAATACTGTCTTGCATTTTATGTATAAATGTTTGTCCAAATATTTCAGCTTTCCTGTCACACTAAAAGTATAAAGAGGTTTATTTTCATAAATAAAATAAGGAAATAAATATAAAATTGTGAAGACTCTTTGCTAGTACACAGTAAAACAGAACAAGAAACTGGAATATGCTTGCGAATTTACTTGCTAATCTGTATTCTATTCTTTTATTCTATGGTAAATTCTGCAAAAGCATTGTTTAAAAACGTACATGAGAAAAAATTGAATCATGTCTAAGGAAACATTAGATAACTTAAAAGAAAACGTTCACCAATTACAGTCAACTTAACTGTAACAGGGAGTGCAATCAGCTTGTGATTACTGGCCTCAAAATTATGGTCAACCTGAAACAAACATGTTTGGTTTTCCTGCCAAAGTTTAAAAAAAAAGGTGGTTGGGTGTTTTTTGGCTTTTCTTTAAGATTTGCAATTAATGAATGAGAACAAAACCAACTCTCAGTTCCTTCACACAAGATCTTGGGTAAAAACTACAAATTAATTCAACAAATTCACTTAATTCCAGTCAACCATGAACTGCTTTATTCCATAAATAAAAAATAATCAGTGAAAATACACCAATACGTAGCAACATTCTCTGGCTGATTCAGCATCTCATTATGATTTCTACTTGGTTTAAAAGAAAAAAAGTGCTAATTGAACATTTGAGTACTGCTAATTCACTTAAGACCAAATACTTACAAAGAGATGTTTTTCAGCCTACGTTTTCTCTCCCATAAGATTCAGCAGCCATGTACTCTAACATGCACTAACATCTAACTCCTGAAGTTTGGACATCATTCAGCTTAAACAGATTCTTATTTCAGATTATTATTTTTGGGAACTATGAGATGCTACCAGCAGTTAAAATAGAATTCAGCAATTAAGTCTCCTCTCTTTTACAAGTGATTTTAATTTAATTTCCACTGTCTTCCATCTCATTGATTTAGCACTGCAAAAGCAACCCAAATTTCTAGGACTACTTACTTGCTGGCTTTAATGCACAACAGCAAGCTGCATGCACAACATGCAACTGAAAACAAACAGTTAATTATGTGCTTTCAGAAACAAACACTGCAAAAGAAGTGAAATCAGGAAGAGCAAAAATGCATGCAAGCATTTTAGCAATGGAAGAATGTTTCACTTGTACTGTGACCTAGCCTTCTACATAAAATAAGAAGACAAGGTTGTCATTGTAAATACGGTTGAAGAACACCTTACAGGCACACTGGAATATGCCTTGGCAATGTCTTCAAGAAAGACATGGAGGAGCTGGAACAAGTCCAGAGAAGGGCAACAAAGCTAGTGAAAGGTCTAGAGGATAAGTCATGTGAGGAGTGACTGAGGGAGCTGTGGATATTTATCCTGGAGAAAAGAAGGCTCCGGAGAGACCTTATTGCTCCCTACAATCACCTGAAAGGAGGCCATAGCCAGGTGGGGATTGGTCTCTTCTCCCAGGCAACCAGCGACAGGACAACAGGAAATGGCCTCAAGCTGTATGAGAAGAGGTTTACATTGGACATCAGAAAGAATTCCTTTATGGAAAGAGGAACAAACATTGCAATAAGCTGCCCAGAGAGGTGGTGGAGTCACCACCCTTGGAGGTGTTCAAGAAACGATTGGATGTGGCACTTTGTGCCATGGTCTGCTTGTCAAGGTGGTGATCAAAAGTTGGACTCAATGTTAGAAGTCTTTTCCAACCTAAATAATTCTGTAGTATTTTCAGACTAATCCTTGTATGTTGATTGTTATTTTAGTTTTGAAGGTGATTATTTAAAAGAAATATTGATTGTTGTTTTAGTGATGAAGGTTATTATTTAAAAGAAACTTTAATCCACCTGTTAGAAAAAATTCTGTTCTTCTCTTATGGTATTCATGCACAGATGTTAGAAACTGAAAATCTCAGGAAAAGACAGGCTATCATTCTCAAACAATTAAAAAGCAGCATTATTTAACTTTTCGCAAAAAGAACTTGATTACATTAGTATTTTAACTATCACAAAGATTTTGCACTTCTCTAAAAGAAAACAGGAGGGGAAAAAAGTTTGTCTGCCATTTCTTTCTCCTCATCTGTTTCTGATTATTTCTTAAGTAATATAATTAATAATCAGTAACAAACAGCTTCCATCAGTCCCACAAGCACTGCTGTATTATCTCAAAGAAATATTTCAACGAGATCCACAAAAACAAATGTAGACATTTATGGCATGTAAAAAAAATTAATTGCCAGCTACAGTGTAGTTTAAGAAAAATCAATACAAACCAGTTAGGTTGCTGTTCTGGCACAGATATGGCATAAGTGACTTCTCAGTCTGTTTGCAGAACAGATTTCCCCTCACTAGAAACTAAGCTGGGCAGGAAGTTGAAACCTACATGTTTGCACTTTAACAGAAATGGTGTAAGTTACTAATAACTGTAAAAGGTAATCAAGATTTCTTATCATTCATTTCTAATAAAAGACTACATTTTATTTAAGAAGTTTAACTACACAAAACTCATACAAGATTAATTTCAAAACGAATTGTAACCTTGCGAGGAATTCCTGACTTTTCCAGCAGAAATTGATACATGAAGCAGAATGAATTCCTTCTATTCCACATACACAATTACAGGAAAGACTGCTTCTGAGTTCCAGTTCTCTCACCTGTGTAACAGGAATGACATTTTCCTGTCAGGCAGTACTTTGAAGCTAAACTGGTAAACATCCCTGAACTGCAGGATTAATTACTGAAAGACAACACAAACCACATTCAATCGTTATCTTGTCACTACAGGATCAACTATACTATGCCCAAAACTTACAGTGAATTTTGCCCTTTCCTCCATCACCTCATAGCCCAGTATAGTAGGTGTGGACGGTCGATCTTCCCAGCTCCTGGAATCTGTATTCTGCTCTATTTCTTCGACAGGCTGACTACAGTATTCTATGGACGTATCCAGACCTGTAAATTTAGTCCTAACAAGTGGACTGCTACACGCAGATGACGTGGAACCAATCTGGTCAGGCACACTCATCTTTTTAAAACTACCAACTGTAGAGTCCTCCAGCTGTCCTTTTGAGGAGCTCGAACTCGTTGAGATGCTCCCAAAGGAAGAACTTCTTTGGTTTCTACTTGTAAAGCTGGATGATGAACTTCCAATAGGAATAGGAACAGGGACATATGGTGTTGCCATTCTTCATGAAAAAACTCCTCAGTTTTTGGTCCAGGAATTTAAGCTTCATTTGCTGTATTAACCATGTTTTCTCTTGTTTTCAGGAACAGTACCTGCAATTAAGGACAGAAAATACTGCTGTCATTTTTAAGTCAAAGCAACACTAAGAGCTTTGGAAAAAAATACGTATTAGCTCTGAGATAGTACGTAGCAATATTAATGGTAAAATATTTTCACAAAGAATTTGGCTTCATATAAAATGCTGCTTTCAGGTTGTATCTCTACCATTTGACAGACAGCTTTACAGGAGTTCTGTCTTTCACAGCTATTAAAATTAAAATGACAAAGAGTTAAAGCAAGATTATAAAAGAGAAAACCCTCTTGTCCTTTATGATTTAAGTGCTATTTTGTTTAATCCAAAGAGTCAGCAATTTTTGGGCATATAAGAAGCTGGTGGAGTTTTAGTGACTGTTTAATCCAAACAGTACAAAAGGTTTTCTCAGAATTGCTTCTGTAAGACATCCACCGCAGACTATGTGAGCCAAACACACACGCAACAATATACATGACATGACTCAAAAGACATGACAGTAAACAACTTAGGTGAAAACATATTTGCATATTACACATTCACTGAAGTATAATGGATCTGTTTTCAACACAAAATATTTTTTCAAAACAACTCTGTTGTATATAATGCTGCAGACATTTGTCATAATGTTAGATGGGCACATTTTCTGGAGTCTGAATTGAAGCAATTAAATTTTACAAGCATGCACACCAAAAGCAGGGTTGTTACAGCAGGTAGTTTTCCATTCCAGCAGATTAAAATGGAAAAAAAAAGTCCAAGGAAAAAAGATAAATAAACAGTTTAGTATTTTTTCTTCAACAAAACCATTTCAAATGAGTCTTTTGTGTGCATGTGTGTACATTTCTGAAAAAAGACAAAATAAAATTAAGACAGCAGTATCAAACCGCCAAAAATGCACCATCTCTTCATTTCAACAAAATACCCAAAGAAGAGCTCTTACAAGAAGCAAATTAAATGCCACCTCTTTGGATTAACAGGATTTGAGCCATGATCCATTTCACCCAGGAATATACCAATCAACCAGGAGGCTGCAGTAAGAAGTGAAATGGGAAACCGCCAACCTGATTCACATCATCCAATCAATCATCTACAGCAACAAAAACCAAATGAGATTCTTAATTGGGAGGGTAAAGTGATGTTTTCACTCTCTTGCTCTAAATTAATCCTAGAGAATACAAATAAAGAAATAAATTTTAAATGAACCAGCATCAGCAAGACTGAAAAATGCCCTTGAACAGATTCCTTGAGTGAAGGAAAAAACAAATTTAGTCATCCTTTCAGCTACATCAGGAAGTCTTCACACACTCTCAGTCAGAAAGCTCAGGTAACTTGACCAAGAGAACAATTTCAAACTGGCGGTGATTTCTCAGGAACATCTCTGCTTCACTGTGGGATGAGGCTGGACACTCAGCAGCATCTGAGGGAGCTGAAATGTCAGTATCATAAACCCCTGCTGATTGACTTTGCTGGTCAGGGAGAGGATTTCGAGCATCCAGCAGTTTCTGTTGCAGCACAGTCCTGTGCTTGGTTGTGAGTGAAGCCAAGTGTCAGACAGCTGACCTGCTTCAGCCTCACTTAGTGTGAGAGAAGCAAGTCACACCTGTCTCCAAGACAAGATGTTCTCCTGGAGCTACACCAAGATCTAAATCCCTTTTTCCATCTGTATCTCAGTAAGAAAATCTATTTTCTGCCTCGAACAATAAGCTTAGCAATAATTTTTCTTTAATACATGGCATGAAGTGGTGTCTGATAAATTTTCTCTAGCAATAGTCTCTAACCAAGTATCTACATGAAACACTAATGAAAAGGTAACTCCTTTTTCACTTGCCACTTGAGTGATTCTTCCGTTACCAGCACAAATAATTGAGGACACACCCTTAAACAGTGTCCCACCCAGCTATGTTCTTGGGAGGTGTAGGATTAAATCCCTATAAACGGAATAACGTAGGTCTGGATTGCAACAAATCAAAGGACCTATACGTAAAAAGTGGTTAGCTTCTGTTCCATGACTTTGAACCAGGAGAGGGAAGTAAGTCTGCATCTCAGGGAATCTGCTGGAAGTTCACTCAGGAGTTTGTGGAATTTTGAGAAGGAAAGAGCTTGTGTTTTTCATCACTTTATGAAAAGAACCAAACCAAACCCAAAAACCCACAACGACATTTTCAGCAGTTACAGTACTTGTGAACTGTGTCTCTCCTAGACGAACTTCTTTCTGTACAGCAAAATGCCAGTCAAGAACTTATTATCTTGACCTTGTTTACTTCCTATTTATTACTGTTAAATGCACTTGCATTTCTTAGCAGCTGCACCAATTCTCGCAAGCAAGAGAGCTCAACACAGACCGACCTGAGGATAAAGCCCTTGGTGTCGAGAGGCCAACACCTACACTGTACATGCATCAGCAGCTTTCATTTCAGACCAGCTGTAATTTGGTACCACTGCCTGGATGCTTATTAGCAGCTGGACTGCACTAAGCCTGCTCCCAGGGTACGTTTTCTGGTGTAGTTTCTTTTGTACTCTGCAAGGCCCACCCCTTGTGGGTTGTGAGTTGTGCGTTGTGAGAAAAGAAAGAAATATAGTGATGATGACACTATTTTCTTCTGAAGGACATTCTTGACTCAATCTGACACAGTAAACACCCCCAAAGATAAATAAAAGGGGCCAATACTACCAGTGTCACATACAGATTCCTGTAACCCTGGAGTAACAGGAAAGTATTCTTTGAGTAACAGAAATGTCAGGTCTAGTGAGCAAATGGCACACTGTGTCACTTAATTTGAAATTTATTTTGTAAAAAAAAACAACAAAAAAGAAAGAAATATATAAAAATATTAAATTAGAACATACCAGACTCACATATCAACGCATAAGTATGTATGCAAATCTATTTTAAACTGTAAAAGTATCACAATTTCCGAGTATGTAAAATATTTACATGCTACACAAATTACAACAGGGTTTAAAATCACTTTAATCTGCACTTTATGAAGGCTACTAAACATTAGAAAAAATACAATGCTGAAAAGAGGGTCACAACCTTAGGAATCAAGCCTTATCTACGAATATAGTTTACTGCCAATTCACGCAATAAAAGGCACTGAAAACAATTTCATTAAAAAAAATTCTTTTAGACAAACCATGTCACTGCCTACTTACCTCAGTGCAGCGAGGAGGGTTTATGTGCTCAGTTTGCTACTATCCCAGCCGCACAGAAGCAGTAGAATCATTGCAGCACACCAACTTTCAGAGCAAATTACTCATAACACCTATGAGATAACCCAGAGACTGCACTTTCTTGTCTATGTATTTACTTTACTTTTTACAAGAAATTTGCTTCCTGTTCAGAAGCTGTACTCTGTTTAGTTTGATTACCAGCTGCAAGTTAAGAACGAAGAGAAGAAAGAGAACATTTGCTGGGAGCACTGAACTGCAAGATCCGAAACAGGATAGGACAGTCCTGGGAACACAGCTGTCACATGCTACACAGCAGCATGACACCAACTTATCCTGCTGTTTACAGCAGCCACCTCCCTTTTTGCGGATGAAGCAAATAGGCTGTAATAAAACCACTTAAAAACGGTTTGCCTGCAGCTTGGAGCTATCGCAATTTCAAACCTTTTTAAGCTAATGGCTTGTATGTTCAATGAAAAACATGTAAGCCACGCGATTCAAGGACAATAGATTAGAAACAAAACAATCCTTACTTAACAGTTGTAATTGGATTTAGAAGACTTTTAGCTATGCAATACTATTTGTGATCTGGTTACATATATGACGCCTCTGTTTGGACAACGCAGACGAGCTGACATCTGATGTTTAGGATTTAAGTGCTACTCTGGAATGTCAGCTGAAGAACACGTGGAGTATTTAAAGAAACAACTTGCTGACTTAGGTTTTATGATTTTTTTTGAATAATCATCTTGTGCCGACTTCAGAAAAGTTACCTAACAACATTTTTTACTTGCTTATGAACTCAAAATAGGGGGGGCTATTTATCACACCTTACACACACACAGACACGAGCAATTCCTGCCCCAAACAGTCTGTTACGGAATAGAAACAACTGAAGGTCCCTCTCCCCAAGACGTGCACATCATGGAGCGCTACCTCTGACTGTGACCTGACGGTTCTGACACCGAGGAGAACCAAACCAGCCCGGTCGGTACCGCCCGGCTCGGCCCCACCGCCGAGGGGCCGCGCTCTGGGAGCGCCGCCCGTGCCGCTTTACGTAACTCCAGAGGCGGCCCTGAGCCCGCGGCACCGGCAGGGCCCGGGGAACCCTCCCCGTCCCTGTGCACGAAGGCTGCGGGAACCGGCCGAGGAAACACCTGGAGGCGCGGCGAGGCGCCACCCCTCACCCCCGCCCCGCCCCAGGGAACGCGGGGTTCTGTCCCTGCCGTTCCACCCGAGCGGGGCCGGGGCCCGCAGCCTCACCGCCCGCGGCCGCCCCCGCACTGGTGCGCGGGAGCTGTGACAGCGGCGCGGAGGCGGCGGGGGCCGTCCTTGTC
>VZRJ01010339.1:65653-112581 GCA_013397565.1 Ptilonorhynchus violaceus
CCCGCCCCGCTCCGGGAGGGGCGGAGCAGCGGGGCGGGGCCCACGGAGGCCGGGGGGAGGGGCGGGGCCGCCCAGGGACTACAAAGACCGGCGTGCCCCGCCGGGGATCGCGGTTTTTGCTTTTCGGGGCTAACGCGCGGTGCTTTTCGGGTGCTGTAGTTCCCTAGGGTCGGAGGAGCGGGATGGGCGTGGGTCTTCGTTTTCCTCGTTCCCGGGCGCGGGGTTTCACGTAGCACCTCTGTAAGGCCCCGCTGTACCGCGAGGTGTGTGCGCAGGGCAGCATAACGGGAGTAGTGGTGGAGCGCCGTGTGAAATTTCACGGATAAAAGTGGTCTGGGAATTTCGTGAGGAATTGGGTGGGGTCGCTATCTCATAGCAACCTAGGGTGCGTAAACAGCAGTGTGATACGCTGGAGAAAATGAACATGGCACAATTTTTCTTTATGGGTTTTACATACTTGTTCCATTATTTGAAAATGCGATGCCTGCTGCCCGAGATCTCGCCTGTGTTCATGGCTCTGGAAAACACTGTACGTCTTGTTTGTGCTGCGCAGCTCGTCTGCTTGTTTATCATAAACTGGACACCTGTTACGAGGCACGGGCACACAAACACCGTAGCAAAACTATCTTGAAAGGTGATCTGGGCAGTGATTGCAAACAGCCTGTGGCATTACCCACGTCAATACATACTGCTCTAGGGGCTAATGTCATCACCGGAGTGTAATTCTTTTGTTGGGATTATATCCTTAGGGCCTTAGCGAATTTTTTTCTGTGCTTGCTTGGTTTTTTTTGGTGTTTTTTTTTTTTTTTTCCTCCTGTGTCATATTGTTTCAGCAGCACATGGGAGTGTCTGGAATTAATTTTGAACTTAGTGGTTTTTCTGGATGCTGGTCTTTCAAGAAGTTTCTCAGATTTGGCAGGGTAGCTTGTATTCATCATGTGTGGAATTAATACAATCAAAAAGCATTTGTGAATGAGTAGTTCAGAAGCCATGCGATGGGGAACTTTTTTGGATCCAATTCTCTCTTCAACTTCCCAATTCTGTTTTAAATATGTAGTACTCAGAAGAGACAATGCACTAGATTTTTAAAATACTTTTAAATAATGTTTATATTAAATCTGAGGAAATTTAGTCAGTTATGCTTTGAAAATTGCACTGCTAACCAGATATGGTGAGCTTATAACTTATGAACTTTGAGCTTTGTCGCACTCAAGATGAAAGTGTTCCTTAAGGTAGAGCAGCAGCAAAGAAAAGAAGTCAGAAAGAAGAGAATTCTAATTTCCAGTTGTTCAGAACGCTTTTTTCTATAGTAGTTCATCATGTTTGATCATTACAATAATTTAGTTGCATATTCTATGTTTGAATTTATTTAACTGTAAATAGTTATTTATAAAGTTTGCTCCCTTTTTAAATAAAGTTAGACTTTTTTTTCACATCTAGAATAATTTGATAGTTATAAATGCTTGTTTTTCAGTTTGCTAGGCTGCTATTCTAACAGTTTGAGACATGATTTTATTGTACAGGTTAACAAAAAATGTTTACCAGCCCCCAAATGGCAGTGAAGTCAGTTTTCACAATGGCACTGTGAATCGAACAGGTGTCCTATCCCACATCGTTTGAAGAGAACAAGATCTATTTTGTCACAGGGAGAAGGTATAGGAACAAGGCGTGAGGTTACATTTCTTTGGTCATTTGGGCATTCCAAGGAAGTCAGTGGGGTTTTTGGCTGCTGAGGAATGTGGGCTCATTGCCCTCATGTCACAAGGTTCTATCCGCCCACAAAATCATCAGGAATGACTGTTGATTCACTGGAGGGAGAGAAACTATGCAGCGTTAAGGTGAATTAAAACTGGGTCTATGGTCTTCCTGGTTTTCCCTTTGTAGCAGCTCTTCCCTGTGAAGTCCGGCTATGGCAATCCGTCAGGCTTTGAGAAAGAACGGCTTTGCTTCGGCTGCTTGTGTAAGCAGAAACGGCTGTGACTCCCATTGCAGGCGAGTTGAGCCACCCTGTGGCAATACCCTGCAATTCGCCTTTATTGAAGCGAAAGGACGACAAAACGAGTTGCTGAATGTGTAAAACAGCGGAAAGTATTTGCTGGCTTTTTTCCTGCACATGTTGGTACCAGATGTTATCTCTGTTCTGCCTCCATTTGCTAGTCATTTCCTTTTCCAGAGGATTGGTATATATATTATAGGCCTGATCAAAATATGTGCAGCCGCTGTAATCCTGAGTGCCAAAGACATGATTTTTGCTAATGCTGGCAGGTTCACTAGCTTAATTTAACCTTGTTCAGGGGCTAGGGCTTGCGGAATCAAAATAGCCTATTAACCTAAAAGAACTTTATGCAACCTCTATGAACTTCCCAGTACTTTCTCTGCTGGGAAGAAGAATGCAGGAACTGCTAATTGTATAACACTAGTGGTTCAGCAATGCCACCTTCTGTTGTAAAAAAAGAAAACCCAAGAAAATAATCCTATAGGTGAGAACGCTAGGATAATCTTATTGACTTAAATGCAGCTTCTTTTGTGCTAGTTGAGGCATAATGTGATAAGTTTTCAAAGTCCCACCTGCCCCCTTGATCACGTGAAATGCTGAGGGTAGACTTTCAATCAGGTTATGGGATTTACGTACTCAAATCTCGTTGCATTTTAATTGGATGTAGGCACTTAAATTCCATTGTTGTTTAGAATCTACACATTCAATCCCATTATATTCCAATGGGTTTGGACCTGTCTTAGGATACTGGAAAATCTATGGCTTGGAGGATATTTTTTTTATGACAAAACAGCCAATTTTCTTTCTTGGCTGTAGAGCCTTCAGTGTTAGAAGTGATGGAACTTCTAAAGGTAATTCTTTAATTCCTTCTGGGTAAAACCAGCACAACTTTAAAAATGTACAGCTGGATATTTGGAAAGTAAACATAAGCTGAAACTGGGAATTTCATATTGTCAGGAATTTAATGTGGGCATTGAGATCCTAAGTTGTGATCCTTGTAATACTTTCAGCAGTTGCCGTGCCATTCTAATGTGTCTCCGGAGATGTTGTATCAGTGTGTGTGGATGTTTGTTTTGGACATCAGTGTGTGTGGAAGTATTTTAATACTTCCTGTGTCTGGGTCATGTCAGCACATGTTCAGAAGGACCTTGACCTTTGAAAGTCTAAAAAACACATTACCTTTTTCACATACCCTTTGAGAGCTCCTGTCCTTGGGAGATTGTACTACCCCATTTCAGATAACCAGAAAGGACTTGGGGAGAGGTAAGAGATGGGATTTAAATTGCATTGTGGGCTGGCTTTTTGCAGTTTTGGTCTTACTTTCTGTGATTCGCTGCTCTGTGGCTGACTGTGTTCAAGTTTCCTTTGAAATCATTGCAGGGCACTTTGCTTGTGCAGTGTAGGCTCCTGGCAGCCTGCACTCCTTGTTCAGAGTTTGAAGTAGCATGCTGAGGACTAGGCTTTCCCAAAGTCCACTTTTTGTTAGCTCTAGATCTTTATGGTTTCTAGCTCAGGTTTTGAGTTTCAGACTTGACCCCTGACCATGGCTTTCAAATGTAGGATACCGATTGCCCCTTTGGTGCCTAACTGATTACTCTCAGCCAGGTAACATCTGTATAGTATCTTCTGATGCTTGTCATGAGCCTTACTTATAATATCCTGTTACACCTAAATTGGTTCCAACGTCGTATCATGATAATAGTCTTCTTATGGAATAAAAGTAGACTTGATAGGCTTTTTGTGGAATACCAGGTTCACATGCATAGTTCAGCTATTGTGTATTATTCTGGCAATTCACTGAGCTGTAAGTGGGACTTAACAGTTTTCTGTTGTGAAGCCTGTTGTGCTTCTCTCTTAGATGGAAGTCCTCAAGTAAGAAAACAGAAGCCTCTAAGGGACTAAAAAATTTCTGCCTGCCAGAGGCTAGGTCTACTTTGAGTTTTAAGGAATATTACTCTCAGGGATTGCTTCTGGATAGAGAAACACATGGATGGTATGGCCAGAATTTTCAGATGAATGAACTATAAATATGAAGTGTATATATATACTTTAAAATAATTTGAGTTACAGCATTTGCTTCTGTACGGTAGCAGGTATTGAAATCTCTAGACAATGTATCCTTTCTTCTTCTTTTCTTTTTATCCTCACCATTAGCATTTTCAGCCCCTGTCCAAACTGGGTATATCTTGCTTCAGCTTTAAAATACACAAGAAGTTATGATCATCAAATGCTAATAATGTGTCATTAATAAATAGAATAGCCAAGGTTGAAAGAGACCTTCAAGATCATCCAGTCCCACTGTCCACCATATCCCACTAAACCACATCACCCAGATCCAGACACTTCTTGAACACCTCCAGGGATAGTGACTCCTCCACCTCCCTGGGCAACCTACTCCAATGCCTGACTACCTTAACAGTGAACGAAATTTTTGTAGTGTCTGGTCTGAATCTCCCCATCTCAGCTTAAGGTCATTTCCTCTGTTCCTCTCACTGCAGGCACAGTAGAAGAGACTGGCCCCCACCTCACCACAGCTTCCTTTCGGGGAGTTGTAGAGAGTGATGACATACCCCTTGAGCCTCTTTGAGACTAAACAAACCCAGCTCCCTTAGCCACTTCTCATAAGACATGTTTCCTAGACCCTTCATGAGCCTTACTGCTCTTTGCTGGACATGCTCCAGCACCTCAATGTCCTTTGTGAAGTGAGGGGCCCACAACTGAACACAGCGCTTGAGGTGTGGCCCCACCAATGCCGAGTATTCTAGACACAGGCCACCTGGGCCCATGTTCAGCCAGCAGTTGACCAGCACCCCTAAGTCCCTTTCTGCTGAATGGTTCTCAAGCCACTTGTCTCCAAGCCTGTAAAAATAAGAATATACAAAAATATTCTGATAATTGATTGTGTTGGTTCTTGGGTAAAATTGACAACTGAAGACTTGTTGACATCTGCCTTCCCTTCTGAAATAAGAGCAAACCATGTAATTTTGACAATGGGTAGATTTTGTCATATTTCACTGAGGTCCTGCTTTCCTTGCCTTCTTTGCTTTGGTCTTTACTCGTAAAATCAACTTTCAGGGACTCTCAGTCCCCTGTGATCAGCGGGAAAGTTTGGAACAAGGCAGATTTAGCGTGGGGGAAGAGGATGGTATTGGGGAACACTTGAACAAACTGGACAGAGGGAAGTCTGGTGTCCTGGTGGGATGTGTCCATTACTGTTGAGGGAATGGGCTAGTGTCATTGCAAGGTCATTGGGGAAGGTTCCTGGGGACTGGCAGAAAGAAAATGTCACATCCTATTTCAAGAGGATGATGACAAGGTGGATCTGGGGAGTTACAGGCCACCAATTAATCCCTGAGAAGAGGATAGAGTAAATAATGTGGGAAACCATTCCTGAAAATGCAGAACAATAAGAGTAGTCAGACTTGTTTGAGGAAGGGAGTTACATGTCTGACCAACCCGATAGCTTCTTGTGATGAGATGACTAGCTTGGTGGGTGAGGGAAGAGCAGTGAAAGTTGTTTATCTCGATGAAGGCTTTTGACATGGTCTCAACATTCTCATAGATAAACTTATGGAGTATGGGCTAGATAAGTGGGCAATAAGGTGGACTGAAAACTGACTCAACAGCTGGGCCCAGAGGGTTATGATCGCTGGTGCAAAACGAAGTTCAGTCACTGATGGTGTATGCCAGGGTTGGTACTGAGTCCAATCTTGTTTACTGTCTTCATTGGTAATATTGATGATGGCGCAGAATACACCATCATTGGGTTGGTGAACTACAAAAAACTGAAGAGTTGTTGATATGCCAGGTAATTGTGGTGCCATTCCGAGGGACCTCAGCGGGCTGCAGATACAGGCTGTTATGGGGTTCGTGAAATTCAGCAATGGGAGATGCAATGTCTTGCCCCTGGGGAGACATAACTCCATGGGATAACAGGTACAGGCTGGGAACCACCCAGATGGAAAGCAGCTTTGCAGAAGAAGTGTCCTGGTGGACACCAAACTGAACAGGAACCAGCAATGAGCCCTTGGGGATAATGGTATGCTGGGCTGCATTAGGAGGAGTGTTGCCAACAGGTTGAGGGAGGTGATCCATCCCTTCAACTTAGCTCTCCAGATGTTATTCCCCAGAGCTGTGTTCAGTTCCAGGCTTCCCAGTACAGGATAGATGAAGACACACTGAGGCAAGTACAGCAAAGGGCCGTGATGATAACTTTGGGCTTGGAGCATCTGTAAATGAGAAGCTGGGAAAGCTGGAATTGTTCAGCCTGGAGAAGAGAAGGTTCAAGGGTGCCTTGCCCATGTGCAGGAATAGCTGATAGGAGTGTGCAAAGAAGTTGGAGCCAGGCTTTTCTCAGTGGTGCCCAGTGACAGGAAAAGAGTCAGAGGGCACAAGTAGGAAGCACATTTTTACTGTGAGGGTGATCAAACACTGCAGTAGATTGTCCAGAGAGGTAGTTGCTTGATGATATTTACAACCTGACTGGACACAGCCCTGAGCTACTTGCTCCAGCTGACCCTGCTTTTAAGCAGGGGCTGGCCTAGATGATTTTGAGAGGTCCCTTGCATCCACAACCCTTCTGTGATTTTGTGAGCTTAGAGACCTGCCATCCTGCTGTTGCTGCAGAACAAAAAGGTACCAGGCACCGTTTCTATTTCTGTTTTCTTAAAAGCATCTAAAAGCACCTACTCTTCAAAGAATATGGGAGCAAAAATTGTTCTCCTCGTTTGCTGTTTTGTGATGAAATAAAATTCAACTTGTGGCAAGTGGACAGGTAATCTTTGAATGTACTTTATGATACTTTTTTTTTTTGCCCTCTTTTTCTTCCCTCTGATCATTGTGAGAAGAACATTGCAAGGAAAACCCAGGGAGCAGAGAATAAGGAATTATTGAGTAGTAGACTACGTGCTTTCTTTTCAATCTAAATAAAATTATTATGGCAGGGATTTCAAGCTTTTTGATTGAGGAGTCATATTCATGTATAATAATGAGTTCTTTACATGCCTGTGAAGCTTCAAGTTTAAAAATTGTTAGTTTGCTCTTAGCTAAAAGTAGTGATTTTAAATGCTCTTGGTTTTACATCATTGAAACATTTGCTTGCTTACCTTGCAGGGAAGAGGTGGTTCTTTCCCAGTAATACCCTTTTGGACGCAGCAGCACCCTGGGTTTTAATGTGGCATGACAGAACTTCTGGTCCTTTGATACAGCTTTTGTTGAAGGTTTTGGTTTTCCTTCCTAATGCTCTACAGCTTACTGTCTTGTATGGTACAATATATTTTAGTATTGATTTGTGAGAGTCTCAAAAGTGTGGGGTAAGGAAGAAACTTGGCATTGTTAAAACATGAGTGGACACACAAGTGGGACAGGCTGTTAATTGTTTCCCGTGTTTATCTGTGACCTTGGACAAATCACTTAAATTTCACTTTATTGTCAATTCCCAGGTTTTGCTATAGGCTCATTCAGCAAACTAACAAAGTTGCAGTGAATATAATCTTTTAAATTTGAAAGGCATCACTATTGCTCGTGCAACCCTGTGTTCAGAATTTAAAGTGATGCTTGTCTTTCCTGCGCAACACAGATCTGTTACAATGTGTCTCTTCTGCCCAAAATCACTGATACAGCCCTACAAAGGACAGCGTTCATTAACTGTGTCCTGTGCACAAAGGATATGTTTCATTGTTTTTTAATAATAACACAGAAACCTTTCCATTTATTTCCAAAGTTCAAATAGCTGCAGTGGTGTGAAACAGCTTTGTCTTGGAGAAACATGTGTTGCATTGATATGGAAATTAGCACACCTTGTGCTTCAGTAAGTGCCAGGGTGGCAATGTTCAGTACTGCCACACTTAAGTAAGCTTCTGCATTGTGCTCAGCTTGTGTTCAGCCAGCCAAAATTCCAGCGGCTTTTCCTTCTCTGTTAGAAATAGACTTTGAAATAATACTGCTATACCTGACATGAACACATGTAAAGTTGGATAGAATCACACTCTTATTTCTTGTGAAGTAGCAATATGGAGTTAGTTTTAGATGAATATTATACAGTAGTGTACTTCATTTATGGTAAAAAACCCTGCAGATAATTTGGACTTCTGGCTTTGAAGAACAAAATCTCTTCCTCAGAAGGACTTTGCTTTCTGTTGCTTTCTGTTTATTTAGCTTTTTGGTCTCTTTCTAGTTCTACTTACCTTGTGAATTGCAATTGAAAGGTGTTTTGCACACTGACATGTTAATTAAGCATTAACATTTGCAGGCTATCCTAGGGCCAGAGGCTACTGTTCCGTGGTTATTATCCTTGCTATCTTGCAGAGCCCACAAGTGTGCTAAACATTTGCAGAGACATAGAAGAACATTGTTATTTTCTGGATGGATTTGTAGCTTTATATTGAACAGGAAGAAACAAGTGATGATAAGAAATATTTCAGACAAGTTGATAAAAGGGTTATCACAGGAAGATCAATCACTTACTCATCTGAGGCCTTGACTTAGAATTTATTATCAGACAGTATTTATCATGATGAATGATTACATGGAGCCGACTTTTTTTGGGAGAGATGAGGTCTAGAGGAAATGCCTTAGCAGATCTCAGCTGTGTCAGGTTTCACCAAGTAAGCATGGTAGGAAACCCCCAATCACAGAAGCTGAGAGGCAAGGCCACTGCACAGTGTTTTCTGCACTACTTGTCTTGCTGTCATCTGAACATGGCTTCAGGGTCTGGAATGCCGATCCCTTCCTTCTGAACTGCCCACATGCCTAATTTCCCAGTGAATGTAAGGGTATGGGAGCGAAGCAGCAGGTGGGGTGGTCCCACCGTGCTGATAGGGTACAGCCATATCTCACATCAAGTCTGGGAAAGAGCCACAGGTAGCACACCTTAGAGGCAGTAGTGGTAGTTTCACCTAGAAACATAGCTGATCACTGGCATATTGCAGCATTCCCCAAAACTCAATAATTTTAAATGAAGAGGAAAATCAGACAATTGTATGAGTGAATAATATCCTTTATCTGCTCATGAGGAAGGCAATCATTAGGATGCCTTTTGAATGAAAACATTGCTGTGGCTGGATGTAATGGGAGTGGCAAGTGTTGCAAGTGTAGGGTGAGATGGCAAAAAACAAGGGTGGATTTAAGAAAGGTAAGTGATGCTAGATGGAGATTTGCTCTCAGAACTGTCACAGGTATTTCAAAGGACACATTATATGCAATGGAACAAAGCCAATATTAGAATGGTTGGGTTTTAATCAGAAATCAATATTGCCTTTCAGCACTACAGGCATTAACACCCACATCCCCACAAATGCATACTACTGGCATAATTGAAAAAAAAACCACTTATTTTTGATGGTGTTACTTTCCTAAGTGTTCTTAAATGGTCTCATGTTAGTCTTACTTACTGTGTGATAGTAAGGACATGAAGTTTCAGCATGAAGACCTTGGCTTATGAAGTCCACGACTGACACTGCAAATTGTTTTAATCTTTTAATAAAGATACAGAAAAAAAAGAAGAAAAGTAGTTAGAAAATTTGAGGTATAATTTAAGTGGGTCTTTAAATATAAATTTTAAAATAAAATCTGTAAAAATATATAATACAATGAAGAGTAAGAAGTTTTTATTTTATCAGCATCCCTTAATTGTTTTCTTTTGTATATTAAAAGGTTTTAGAAGGGAATTCTTCTTGTTAAACTGTATTATAGGTAGTATTATAGACTTTATCAAATGTCTTTTTTGGAAAAAGAAAAATGTACTTGGAGTGGATTCAAGCAATTATTTTCCCTAAGTTTATGCTCTGATGTCACTTTGCTGGGAACCAAACAAGACAAAGAACAACAGAAGCTGACATTGCACTTTTTATTGTTGGTGCTGATTTTTGTCTTGAAGCTTTATGAGTTAGAATGACAGGCACACCATGCCATCTCTGCATCTGGCCCAAAACCCAGGCTAACCTGCATCAACCACCTTTCAGGGAGGGCATGGGTTGACCATGAAATGAAAAGAGGTTCTGTCTTGGCTGGCTAAAACAGATTTCCACCAAAGAGAAATAATGAAATAGGAAAGAACAAAAATAAACCAGAGCAAGAAAAAGGAAAAAAAGAAGAAATGTTACATATAAGACCCAAACCCTATGTTCTGGATGATGTTACAGATTAATCTAAAGAGCAGTGAACAATCATGGGACAAAGGGAGTTGGACTTTTCTTACTCTGTACAATGTAGAATACAGGATTTTACACCACAAGGCTGCTTGCCTAATATTAAATGGAGCTTCTTTGGTGTGATGTGAATTGTATGCTGTAATTTGAATGTACCAATTTGACTATTGTGCAAGAGATATGGCTGAGAGGAAGCATAAATAACCTTACTATTTCTTTCTGACATGTAGATCATGCTGCACATTAGATGATGAAGATATTTTTGTCCTTTGATATCCTGTGCTCTCACAACAAATTATTGTACATCAAAGAAATGAGCTCTGAGTCAAAATGATAGTAAAAGTGATGAGCTAGAAAATAATGTAAAGAGCTAGTACCTATGAAATCACTGCAAATGTCTGAAGAAATGGGGTAAAGGAAATTGCTCGCAAAGTTGTTCAAATAACTTCAGCTGCTGTCTGAAAAATAAATAATCTGGGAGATGACTATTAAAAATGAAATGTGATTCAAATCTGAAGTTTTTGAAGCACTGTATCTGATATTGCATTACAAGCCATCTTTCCTTAACCTCCTTCCCTGATGAAAGTTTTAGAAAGATTGTAATGGGGGCAAGTAGAGGGCAAAAGGATTGCCAGTGTCATAAAGCTCTTTCTTGTCTAAATCATTAGTCCTTTTCCAGCCATGTCAATAGTGGTTTGAAGTTGTCATTGCCAGGAGATTATTCAGTGGTCTATGTGGTATGAATTGATTGTTTTGTTCTTATTTCTGTTAGATATTTACATCACAAAAGAAGATTGTGGAGTGCTGGAGTGACAGCACCAAACAGATACCAAGGAATAAGCAGTGATTGAGGATTCATTGCAGACAGAAAATTGTAGTTAACATGACAGACAGACTTTTCAGGAAAAAGTTCAGTGAGTGATGTAGAGTGGTTGGGAAACTTGTCCTTTTTGCTGACTAGATTCTAGTACCATCTGGTCTAGTGTCACATCAATGGAGTGTCTTTCCTACCCACT
This sequence comes from Ptilonorhynchus violaceus, assembly GCA_013397565.1. Taxonomy (NCBI): domain Eukaryota; kingdom Metazoa; phylum Chordata; class Aves; order Passeriformes; family Ptilonorhynchidae; genus Ptilonorhynchus; species Ptilonorhynchus violaceus. The sequence goes on from VZRJ01010339.1 coordinate 76,813, forward strand.
CAGAAAGAAGGCTTCTTCTTACCTTTGTTTAGCCATCTAAATTTAGGTTTGAGGTGGTTGTCTAGGATCCCTCATAGCCTGTACTAAGCAAAAGCATTTTCAGAGGACTTCAGTTTCTCTGAGAATGTTTTTTTGTATCATTTTGCACAGGTTGTCCATGTACATAAATGTGGAACTCCAGTTCATCCATGGCTGGATCTCAGTTTTGTTTGCATGACCAGAGAGAAAATGCATCCAAGAACACTTAAGTAAAAAAACATGTGGGTTAAACTTTTCTATGAGAGCTACAAGATTAAGTGCAGAGATGAACAGAAGATTGTCCTGGTTTGAAGGACAGGTGTCTGTTAAGGAAGGTGGGAAACCACCCTTGAGTACAGGATGACTTCCCTCCCTCCTCCGAATTACTGTACCTTTGAAATTACAGGGCTCTCAGGCAAAGATGTGGGAAAAAGAATAACAGTTCTTTACTAGAGTTATATAACTATATATATATATATACACATATATATATACATAAAACAAGACAGTTAAACAGCAACCATAGGAGAACAGACAAACCCCTTATCAGTTCCTGTCTGTTGTTGGGAGATTCTCCGTTGGAGCAGAGAGGCTGCAGTGACTCCCCCGCGGCTGCAGGGGGCGCTGTGGCGCGAGCGCGACGACCCTCACGTGGCAAATGGCGGCTCCGGCGAAGGGGAAAGGGGGGGGGTCGCCCCNCAGCGTAACTCTGTACCCTGTGCGGCGGGACCCTCGGAGGTGTCACAGGGTATCCGTGCTCTGGAGCCAGCCGGCGGAGACCTCGCAGTGTGGCAGTGTTCCCGGAGTGAAACCAGCACTCGCTGCAGACATGACCGTCCTCACCGAACGCCGAGCCAAGAGTGACAAGTAACCCCGGTCTCGCCCAAGTCTCGGGCAGTTTCCTCGCGATGCTCCAGCCTCTGGGGAATCAACCTACTTGCCAATAGTTCCAGCTCTTTGTTTTCCTTTAACTGGGGGAATTGTCCTGGCTTCTGGGCTGGGCAAGTGATCCCTTTTGTCCTTAAGTATCGTCCGTTCTGTGTCGTTAGCATGGAATGCGCCTGGATAGATAACTCCCTTTTGTTCTTAAGTGTCGCCCATCAATTCTCGGCCAGCCCCTCCCCACCTACACAGCCTGCCTAGTACCTGAGGGAAAGGAAACAAGTTTCATTTTTCCTAACCCATAACATAGATATATTATGTATTCTGGGATAATCTTCCTGTTGAAAAAAAAAAAGCAGCAAAAGAGGAGAATTTGACATTTTAGTGAGTGTTAAATATTCATGCTGAAAATGTTAGTGATGGAACTCACTCTGAAGGCAGAAAGCAGTGTTTCCTGTTACTTAAGAGCATGGACTTTCCATGACTTCCTGCAGTGAAAGCTTGTCTATAATAACTTTTCTTTCTGGGGCCTCAAATTAGTTATTAAGGTGTCTATTTTGGTTTCAGAGTCAATAAAATGGGAATAAAAGTATTTTCTATCTCCCTCAAAAAATGTTACTTAAGATTTTAGTGTTGAATTACAGGTCAACAGTGGTAGATATGTGCTGTATGTGCTCAAAGGCCCAGACTAACACCAAGATCTCTTGAAGTGGGTGTTACAGACTTAGCTTAGATATCTAACTATCACATTCCTATCACCAAACAGTTGTAAGTTAGAAATTTTTCAGCTGCAGCTTTTGAGCCCTCCCTTGTGCTTCCTTTTTTGCCTTAATTTTTTTTTCTTTTTCATTTTCAGAGGGAAAATACAGAGGATTACTGGGTTACTCTAAGTTGTGCTCTTGGTTATATATTTGGATGTTAGGGAAAATTGGAAAACAAATTATTGCCATGTTTTATTAAAGATCCGTGTGTCTGGACCAGATGTTTGTTCTACAGCCAGTGCTGCTGATGAGGAAAGAGGTAACTAACCATAACATGATTGATTTCTGGGTGAAGGTCCATCTTTGCCTCTACCCCTAGCAGGTGTATCTACTTTCTGTATTGCAGAGAATTCACATGTTCTGCATTGAAAAGAATATTATATAGCCTGTTCACTACCCTGGCTTATAGAAGAAAATATGTAGGTGAAGACCAACAGATCAGCACTCTTTCTTTAGGACCGCATTCATCCTTATTTATTAAATGTATCTAGACAAGTGACAAGTGAATTTCTTTGATTATACTTATTTTACTGCTTCTATTGCCTTGAAGTGTGAATTGCGGTTGCTTGAATAAATGCACTGAAAGACTGTCTGTTCCCACTTTGGCTTCCTGAAATACCTCATTATGTTTTTCGGTGAGGTACTGTTTTGTAATTTGCAGCATCAGTCTCATTGTGTGAATCTCTACAGATATGTCAGCAGCCTCTTCAGAAGTGATACAGTATGGGTACCATTTCCCTCTGCTTTCCAACAGTGAAAGAATAATGCTCTCACAAAGCTGTGTGAAATTAGAAGATTAGCTTTTTCTGTGCAAACTCCTTACTGTTATGTACGATTTTAGTCAGTGTGGTTAAAGAAAAGGATGAGGCATCCCAGCTTTCTGGGTGGTCTAAAAAAATCTGATATCTCCCCTCAGGTTTTCCACAAATGTACCTGAGCTTTCCTTTAAGTCTCATATCTGAATTTGAAAATCCCCATAAAGGAAAAGAAGATTCAAGCAATCTCTGAATGCAAGTTTGTAAAGTTGGAAATAGGACTAATGGAATCTCAGTGGGTGTCCCTAAAAGATAATGTAGTAGTAGGTGCTGAATAGAGCATGCTGTGTGATTTGCTGATGGATGCTGGGAGGTTTACTTAGACGTAGGATCAACCACACCGAGAGCAGATCAATAATTCAAGCACTTCTCCTGGGTGACAAAATTTCTGTTTTCCTGTAGCTGAGTTAGTGCTGAAAGGTGCAATAAGCTAGCTCATAAATTTTCAATAGGATTTTTTAAATAAAAGGCAATAAATTTATTATCTATTCTATTAAGTCATCATAAAAATAGGGACAGTGTGTAATAAATTGCCCATCATTTATTTTAAAAAAGGGTTTCTAATGAAAGATTAGCACTAACTGAATTTAATCACACTGGGAAAAAACTGACAATCTTCCAAGACATTTAGATCTTGTTCATAGTCATTCTGCTGTAACACTTTCTAGATTTTTGTCTCATCTACAGTATCTCCACTGTTATTTTTAAAAATTACTTTTTCCTAAAGACCAGAAACTGCTTCTTCCATTATGAACTATAAGTGTATGTAGGCAAAACTTTGAACCTTGACTAACTAGTCCCATTTACAGACCAAACTTTTCCTTTTTGCAACAAAATGTATGTGGTTGTATTAGCTGTCAGCAATATGTATTGCTCTCCTTAACCTCCTTCTCCATATTCTCCTACCTCAGCATGATTCCTGTTCTTGATTGCATTCACTCTCATCATTTGCTATGCTTTCAATTAAGTGAAACCTAACCGAACAATTTCTCTTTTTGCCTACTTTGTTTTCTCTTTCTTTTCTAACCTTTAAGAGTAAGGCAAAGCAAAATTTACCTGATCTTCATTTAGGGTAACATCCCAAAAAGGAAAAAGACATTGTTAAATAAATAGGTTCATGTTAGTTCTGACAAAAGTGTCTTATGTTTCTACTTAATTTACTTCAACATGTTTGAGTCCATTAAACTATTTCCATTGGAGAAGATAAAAAATACATAGTTTAATGCAGAGTAAATATACTGATACATGTAACTTTGCAGTTGATAGAATTAAATACTCCCTACTTTTTATCCTCCATGCAAACAGAGGATGCTTTCAAGGAGTGACAGTAAAAACTTGGCACTAGTCAAGTACATGAAAATTGACTGGTTGACTTTTTAAAAGTCTTTAAAGATGTCTCTAGACACTTCTGTACTTGTTGTTTGCAGGCTGAAAAGACTTCTACCCTCAGAAACTCTCTGTAATGAACTGAGACATCAGTGCTTTTCAGCACTGATAAAATAACACCCTGTCAAATACTCAATGGTGAAGGGCTGGTGAGCTGATCACTCAGCTGACTGACCAAGTCTTAAGATTTCAGGGTTGAGGGAGAAATATTGCTGTTGTTAATGCTTTCTCTCACCTCAAGGTGCCAAGAATTCAGATGATGTGAAGCTAATTTTTTTAGGAGAGAGTTTTTCACCCAAAGGCACTTTTATATTTCTACTTTTTACTTGATTCATGTTTAACTCTTTTAACTTGATCTTGTGTATCATTGGTAGAACATAAGCTAATTTCCTTCTGAATGAGTTCTCTCACACAATGTTTCCTTTTTTCAATAACCACTTTCTAATGCTGAGGTTTGAGCCGTGATTCTTTGGGCCCCAGTCATGTCTCAACATTTATGATAGACTTTTATAAAGTTTGTAATAGAAAGCATTAGGAAAGCTCATATGATCTCAGTGATGCCCACTGGTGGTCTAAGGGCTGCAGTTGGTTCCATTTTAGGGCATTTTCCTTTCCCCCTTGCTCTGCAAGGATCTACATCTGAACATTTGAACCTCTGACAAAGGAGTGGAGAGCTGATTGTCGGGTTACTTTTAGTCCTGCCACTTGGCCATGCACACCCATTAGTCACTCCTTGTCCGCTGTGCACAGGAATACCACTTGTGTGTCCATCAGTCACACTGTACCTTGCTGATGAGTTTGCAGCATGCATACACAGCGGTGGTTTTGATCTAACATTTGCTGCCAGAGCAGTATAAAAGGCAGTAGTGGCATGTACCTATGGATTAAGCCCTTTTTAAACAGGAGGGGTTCAGTTCTGTCACCCTGACTCAATTTCAGGTAATACCTACAAGTACTCATAGGTTCAATGCATCTGTTTATGTGACAAAGTGCTGTTTACGTGAGAAGGGGTGACAAAGTCAGGCTGTTTGCACTTAAGCCCAATGTTAGGATATTAACTGACTCTGTTACAGAAAATCTGTCATAAAAGAAATGTTTGACACTGGGAGAGAAGGAACAAGTCAGCAGGATAACGCACCTTGAGGAACAAAAGCGGTAATTATATTTCATTATTCGTCAATAGCCCTCTTCTGTAATCTAGAGCTGCATTGCCAAAGCTGGCTGCAGAGCTCAGGATTAACTCTAGCGGGTTGCTGGCATACCTGAATGGCTTAACTAAAGTGAACTGAGTGTGATTGGTAGCAGGCAAACAGAAGGCAATTTGGTCAAAATTCCTTTTATCTATTTTCAAGGATGTTCCCCATAGAAGAAAACATTGTTTAAAAATGTATTTGTTTTGAAGCACTTGCATCCACAGGGCTCATATTACCTCTCAGAACTCAAGAATAAACGTTTGAGAGGAATCTCTGTGCATAACAGACTCTATACTTATCAGCTAAATTTTCCCAGCATGCATAATTCTAAATATTGAATGGTGGCAATTACTAAGGGCATTTGAAGAGTGAGACATTGAGGAGTGTTGTCATATTATATTAGTTATGGGTAATAGCTGCTGACTTTGGAACAGTGATGTGAAAATCAGACCACTTCAGAAGCTCAATTTGGAAGCTGGGAGAGTCATGCAAGGTGACAGATCTGTATCAATGTAAGAAATGTCTTGGAGGCAGATAACTGCTGTTTCATGCATAAGTAGTCAGAGTCCCAATATTTTTTCTATGCAAATCAATGTCAAAATTCAGGTTAACCTGATTAGGATCATCTCCTTGCAGGAAAGGATTTTTTTGTTGCCGCATCACAGATAAGAGTTATAATTGCATTTTACATGGAGAAAAGTTATGAATTTCTTCATTTACATAATATGTTGAATCTAGCAGCCCTAGGAAAATTCTTAGTATCAGTTATTGTCTGTATAGAACAATTCTTGTTCAGAGAAACAAATGAGGAAGGTGCTCTTCTGTGAATTTAGGAAGGCAATTTGAATTGGTATGTATGGTGTGCCTTTGTGCTGATCCTGCACTATGCATTTCTCATAGATGTATCACTAACTCATATTTGGTGGGAATACATTGTACATTCCAGCAAACTGCTTGCTCATCTTTGATAGTTTGCCTAAAATGGTGTGATCTCCATAGCTAATGATGCTTAAGGTTTTCCATTGCATCTCATTCCTCATCTACATGGGGTCACCTTTGCCATTTTTGAAGAAAGACTCCCACAAAAGAAGGGTGTTCAGGAGACATTGACAGAGACCTGCAATATGTCTCCGGGAGGAAGGAAGATTCTCTCTAATCTGTGCTATAAGTAATAAAATGTGGCCAGGCAAATAATTTTTCTTCTCTGGAAAAATTCAAATAAACTGTGAGGGAGATATTATGAACTCATCCAGCATATAAAAAACCTCATGTTCTCATTCATTCACAAGGCAACAATAAAGAATTTATTTTGTATCTTGCATTTTATCATTTTTGGATGTCAGGAGTATTGCTTTCTGTTATCACTTTGAGATTTTCTGGTAAACCCCTCATGTCTTCCAAGGAAGATGTGTATTATACCAGGAAAATAATTCTTTTGCTATCATAATATAATCTGTATTTTAGAATGGAATTAACTGTATTCATAAAGAACTGTTTTTAACATCAGAGTATCTAGACTAGGAGTGTTGCCATTGTAAACAGAACTTTCATATGGGAAAATTTTATAGATATGGAATTGCCATGGACCATGTAGTGGCTTCTGGAACACAATAAAGTATGTCAGCGCTAAGATTTTCATAAGCTGTGCCTAGTTAGAAAGAAGTACATGTTGCAGTGAGGTTGGTTTACTAGGTTGTTTTGCTCAGATACAGAACACTCAACGGTCTTGGTAAATATATAATTTCAAAGTTAGTTCCCCTGATTTGTCTCAGTTTGTTTCCTCATTCCCCCTCTCCAAACAGTGAGACTCCTATTTCTACAATGTATCTAGTGTTATCACCAACAGTAGTCCTTAGCTGATAAATCCAAATATTAATGCAATTTTTTGGCCATCGAAAATGATAGAAGTGCTTTTCTGGATGTGCTCTTTCAAAGTAATTTCTTTGCTTCTTTGCTTCCAGTGCTACTTTTTGCTTTTGTAAAACCTGATTTTCTTTAAGTGGTCTAACAGAAGAATACATGGGCTGCTGTTTAGATTATTGCTCACATTATTTTAGGATTAAAAATGGGAGTATTGTGCTTTAGTGTGCTACTGAGTATTTACAGCGATATACATCCTTGATTATTAGCCTTTTTAAAGAATGTAAAAGGAAGGAAAAGTAGAAAAATGCACAAACTTTGAATATGTGAATTCCTATTGTTATATCCTGTATATAGTTCCATTCTCTAAGTAGTAAGAGTCGTGCTGATTGTAAGTACACAAGAGCTGTGTAATTTTTAGTGCTTAAAATAAGGTTTGATTTTATGTCTTTAGACAGCTCTGGCCCCTATTTCTTTACATTTCAAGCAAAGTATAATATACCTAAAATTCAAAAATAAAAATAGAACATAATATGCACTGAAGCCGTATCCATTATGTGATGGTAGGTGTTGCTTATGACAAAATTGATTGTATTATTACCTGTCCTATTTTTTGTATAATTTCTGTATTAATTTTCATAATCTTTTCCTTTCTAAATATTCGTCTAAAAGGGGTTTTAGAGATGAAATAGTGGGGAGAACATTTTCTTTTCAAAGCAAACACTTGGCTTTTCTTCTAGTAAGTGCTACTGATATATTTATCTTTCTCTTTTGATAACTCTGGGGAAGAGAGGTTAAACTGCAGTAAATCTTTAGTGTATACTGTGAATTGTATATTTAATTATGTCTGTTCCCTGATAAACAAGTAAGAACCTTAACATTCCCAGTTCTGCAGTCTAAAGTTGTTATTTATTGCTTTTTCTTTTTGCCATAAGTGAATGCAATGATAGTACAATGAAGCTTCTTTTCTGGAAGCAGGTTGTTAATTTTTGCCACCATTCAAGAAACTTGAAAACAACAGGAAACTCTTGAATTTGGTGCAGCTGTGTGTACTTCGAAAAAGTACTTTTAAATAGGACAGCACTGTATCATTTTAAAGCACTGAAGAGTAAGTAATACAAAATCAACCAAGAGGATAATCCCTGACATTTACAAACATTTATAATGGCATTAGTTCCAAGTAAGTTAGCTGAGGCAATTTGAACCTGTAGACCCGAACAAATAAATAAGCATGGCTTTCCATCAGCTATTTCAGAGATGTGCCCATGTTGCTGTGGAGCTTTGTGTATCCGAATAAGCAGGGAGATCTACCAGATTTGTCTGGGCCTCCCTTCAGTCAAGACATTGTCTGCTTTATTAGGAGGCATTTCACGAACAGGTAAAAATACTATGTCGCAGAATTTTTGGGCTTTCTGGAATTTCTGCTACAGTATTTTAGAGCTGGTCTAAAACTAATGGGTTTGTAAAAGACTTGGAGACAGGGCTTAAAGTTGAAATTAGTTTTAATGAAATGTTCCTGATTGGCGGGTCTGGCAATAGTTTCCCTTGCTTGCCCATGAAATGACTTTGTTCTTTACACAGCTCTATGCAATGGTTAGAATGTGTTGCCACGATGGGCCAGACCTTGCACTTCATCCCAAACTGACTTTGCTAAATTCACTGAACCCAAGCCAATGCTAAAGCAGTTTTCTGCAAGCTCTGAGGAGTTCAGGAGAATACTAATGGAGCCTGTGCAAATCTTTAGCATGAGCAAAGTGTTCACTTGGTGTCAGGAAGGGGAGCTAAGCATGGGTGTGCCTGCTTTTGCTTAGCCTCCATCCCTTGCCACATGGCCAATGGCAACCTCGCCTGTATCAGGAATAGCGTGGCCAGCGGGACCAGGGAAGTAATTCTTCTGCTGTACTTGGCACTGGTTAGGCTGCACCTAGGGTGCTGTGTCCAGTTCCGGGCCTCTCAATTTATAAAGGATTTTGAGATGCTGGAGCATGTCTAGAGAAGGACAATGAAGGTGGTGAAGGGTCTAGAACACAAGCCTTGTAAAGGGCAGCTGAGGGAGCTGGGGTTGTTTAGTCTGGAAAAAAGGAGGCTCAGGAGAGACCTTATTGCTCTCTAGAGCTGTCTGAAAGGAGGTTGTAGCCAGGTTGGGGTCAGTCTTTCCTCCCAGGCAACCAGCAATAAGACAAGAGGACACAGTCTTAAGCTGTGCCAGGGGAAGTTTAGACCGGAAATTAGAAAAAAGTTCTTCACAGAAAGAGTGATTGGCCATTGGAATGGACTGCTCAGGGAGGTGGTGGAGTCACTGTCCCTGGAGATGTTTGAGAAAAGACTGGATGTGGCACTCAGTGCCATGATCTAGTTGACAAGGCGGTGTTGGGTCATGGGTTGGACTTGATGATCTCAAAGGTCTTTTCCAACCTAGTTGATTCTGCAATTCTGTGACTTGCAGTCGTGTACTATGGCCATATGTGGATCAGAAAGCTCGACTTGATGGTCAGCCTGTCCTTATGGGAAATAGGCTCACTGTGGCACACGTGACTGAGGCAGAATGAGTGTGCAGAGCATGGCCCAGGGCATGTGCTGTGCTTTAGCCTGCCCTTTGCTTCTGCGGGCACTTAGCAAGGCAGGCATGGCTGCAGGGCTTTGCTGCTTTGCCACCAGCATATTTTGCTGTATGAGGGGCAGAAGCACTGCTACTCAGCTCTGAACAAAAAAGATAATTCAGTTCCCCACTTACTCAACTGCAACCTGTCTTCAGAGGAAATCTTATTTATTGAGATACCATCCACATTATTCCTCAGGGAAAAAAATGTGAAGAGGAGAAAGAGGTGTTCAAGTCAGCAGTATGAGAGCCAAAGGAGTTTGAAGACTAATAAGCAGACATCGAAACAAGTCATGCTCAGAGACTCAAGCCAATGTGCAGAGTGGGGCTGACCACTAGCAGAGACCCTTCATAGGATGAAATGCATCAGGGTCCCAAGTCCCTGCATCAGCAGTGTTCCTATAACCTCTAGCCCTCCAAACTCAACTCCAAACCCTAAATATTTGCCCTGAGAACCATTTAAGATTTAAATTAACCTGATGTGGTGTTCAAAACTAAAAACATGATTTGAAAGTAGGAAATTTACAGAAGCACAACTGAGAGTTAAATTTCTCTTGTGAAGCCTTTATTTCTGGTACTAATGTTAAGATGGAAAAAACCCAGCTTGACTTCCGGTTCCCCATAGTGAATTTGTAGGCCTGAGATTTAGAAAAAAAAGTAATTTTGCTGGTATATTGAGATATTTAAAATCCTGCAAATCTGCAAACCTGCAAATCTATAAGAGAAGACAAAAATGCAATTCTCACAATGCTTTGATTGCAATTTTTTAGAGAAAAAACACATTTAGAAATTAGAAACAGTGCTCAATGCCAGTTCTAAGATGCATGCTTTAATGATGATTTCCTGCTACCATCTGTTCTGTAACAAAAAGGCAGTCTCAGTTTCTGGGTCAGAAACTAGGCTCTGGTAGTAACTTTGTACTTGGAGGATGTCATGTGCTTTAAACCAATTCACTCCTGTGGTGCTGTGCAGTAGGAAGTCATCCGAGAAGTTTAAGATAACCCAGGACAATTTAAATCACACAGTTTTAGCAAGGGTCTGTTAGTTTTAAGCACTAGCACAGTTTGGCTGAGGACTATGTGGAGATTGGTTCTTCAGAGGTTAGTGCACATCTCAGTAAGACCTGGAGGATTGCTGGAAATGGTTTTATGTTTATTCTGTTTCAAGACTTCTTTATAAAAGTTTCTAACTGGGTGACACTTTCTAGTTTATACCAAACTTTTGTAATGGTGAAATTTAGAGTACAGGATGATCACCCTGTCTGTAACTGCAACTACAGCCTCATGGAATATGAATCTGTTGTCCCATTCTCTATATTATTGTTCTAATGAATAACTGCTTTTTATAAAATATGTCACCAAGTGGTCTTCTGAGTTATCAACATACTATATTTTCAAAATTGCTGCAATCGAGTTTTTAGAGGAACTTGAAATAAGTTAGTTGACCACTAGTAAAAATTGAGAGGGCAAATTATTGTTATTGACCACTAATAAAAATTGAGAGGGCAAATTATTCCATTGCCAAGGTATGCGATCTAATGGTTTTGTATATATGGGCTTTTGTGGGAGCTGAAATATTTGCTTTTTGTTACCAATTTTCTGAAATTAATCTTCTGCCCTATTTTTTTGTCTTGTTTTTGTTCGTTTTCCAAATGAAGTTCATATATTGTTCATGAAACAAAAGATACCACCTGTTAAACATTTTCATTTGCTACAGTACTGCTTTAGCAGGTTTAGTTTGGGTTGTTTAGAAGAAACCCAGGAGACCAGTATTTGCAAATATCACCACTTCTGAAATGAATGTTCAGTATTCTAAATAAGGGTGGAAATGTCTTGAAATTGGCATAAAAAAAGCCACCAGGATTGAATGAGGATCTAGTCTTCCTAATGTGTCTTCTTTTCTCTCTCTACTGGCAGCATAGGGAATGTAGCATCCCTGGAGTTTGCCAGAATTCAGTTGCACTGGGACTTTTCTTGTGGGAATATAGGAAACAAACAGAGTGGTCCTAATTGCTAGTCTGGTGTTGGCATTGCCACCCATCTTCTACCCAAGAGTCAAGGAGCACTGAAAGTCTACATTTTCTACGGAAGAATCAAGGGAAACTGAAATTACAGCCCCCGCTCGTGGGGAGTGGCATGTGCTTTGCATGGCTGGATTGCCAGATAAGCACAGATGTGCTTCCCGGGGAATGGACTTCACTGACCCGTTTCCCTTCTTCTGTGGAATGAGTGGGGACCTTGCAAGCCCTGCTGCCTGTCACCAGAGCGCATGCTTCCTGGGATGGTGCCCTGTGGGCTGGCTCACCATCCTGATGAAGGTTAGTGGGCCTGTCTTCCCTACCATGCCAATGTCAGTAAATCACTTGAAATTTTCCAAGGGACTGGAGTCCTTATGCTTGTCTGCCTTGTCTTGTTTTGCCCTGGATCTTCACTTTCAGGTTCAGTGGTGGGTTCCCAGTGCATTTAGCAGCCTGTAATGTTGATAGGTGGACTTAGTCACCTAATCATATGTTACGCTAGAAAGTAACAGCTTGGATTGCTGTCTTGAACATTCAGTGGGTTTTCTGGAGCTTTCGGAATAATTTTCTGTGCTCTCTTTTCTCCTATTAACCTGTGAATGCTAGTAATTGAATCCTGTCTTTATTCAGAGAAACATGGGCAGTGGCTCAGCAAGGCTGCACAGATCACAAACACTTGTGAGTTTACCTTGCTGTAATGGAAACTGAGGACAGAATCCAAATGGAGAGATTAGAGTTAATCCTTGGAAGTAAAATGAAGTTCACAAATTGTTTATTTGACAATTTAGTTTATTTGTCTATCTGCTGCCACCTGTTCTGTCTTGATAAAGTGATCATTAATTGTTCAGAAACGTTCAGTTTTTTTCTGTTCTGGTGCACACAACCAATGCATGTCATTAATGTGACCCAGAGGGAGCAGTTTGGAAGATGAGAGGATAATTTACTCACCATGTGCATTTAGTCCTCAGCCTCCTTGCTGAGATTCCCCTGCTGGTTTGGATTCTGTTTTCAGATATAAAGCTGCCCTACCTGTGATTACCAGAGATGTAGTGAGACTACTAGTTTAATTCAAGGATAGGATGGTACAAATTCTGATTTCAGTCTTTGGAAATCTGAAAGGTCAGTTCTGTTTTAATCTGCAGACACATGCCTAGCTTTGGCATTGCTATCTTGGTACGAGTTGAGAGCTAAATTAGGGAAGATTGTGATATAATTAAAATCACTAAAATATGAATAGATTTTAATTTATATTAGAGAAACCAAATACTTGGTACAACAAGTAGATAATAGTCATCCAAATGCTCAATAAACATTATCCAATAATATAAGTGGAAAAAAACTTAACAATCAGTTGATGTACAGTGCTTGCATCTTATTAGCGTACTCTGCTCTGTGCTAACACTATCATAAGCAGGAGCAATCCATAGGGAATTTGAGTGGGTTTCAGTGAAACATTTAAGTTGAGGGGAAAAGTCCTCCTCCATCATCATCATCATCATCATCATTGGAGATGCTGTCCAGAGGATGAGGCTCACCTGGGACTCCATGGCTGCCCTTACTGACTGGCCTCCAGGGAGTTTTTGTTCTCCTCTGCATTTTCCCCTCTCCTGTTCTCTTTTTTCTGTCCTTCTCTGCTTTTGTTTTTGTTTTTCCCTCCAGATTACTTTGTCTATTAGAGTCAGTGTGTGTCATCAGCAGTGGATCCTGCTAATAAATCTTTGTATACATTGTCCTGCCTCAGCATCCTTTGTGCAGCAGGGAAATTGATGATCAAGGCTGAAGGAAAAAGCTGTAAGAGAAAGTGAAAGGTTGCAATCCAAGACAGGTGAAAGCTGAAGAGGAAAGAGGGGTCAAGCTGCAGGACCTTAGGCCAGACATAGTGCTGGCATGGATATGTTGATTGTCCTAATCTCTGCTATCAATGTGCTCTTTCTGAGGTACAGTTTGTAGCAGGAAAATTATGGGATGCTTTCAGCATTCTCTGCAGAACTGCAGTTTTTCTGGAATAAATGCATCTGCACAAGGACATCAGTGGCACTGGTATGTCAGGCACAAGGACTGTTAGTGCCAGCAAATGTTTGAAGGACACCAGTGCGCGTCTGTGCATGTTGAAGAAAGTGAGGTGCATGCAGAGGCACAGGTTTGCATCCTCAGCAGGGCCCAGCATGTTTCCCCTGACAAAATGGGATGCAGAATGTGTCAAAGATCTTTTTCAGACCCTGAATGACTCTGGCCTTCCTACAGTTTGCTTACTAAGTGTCTGTTAAATTGTTTCTCCTTCTTCCTGCTACAGACAGTTCTGGACACTGCATAATCATAGACTCATAGAGTCGTTAAGGTTGGAAAAGACCTCTAAGAGCATCAAGTCCACCATTACCACACAAAGCAAGGTGAGCATCCCAATCAGTGAGCACTCCTGAGGGTGTGCTATCCCAAAGGCTGGCTCCTATGCAGGTGCTGCAGGGCTGAGTTCCCCACTATGGGGTCGGCTGGGCACTGCATCACACCAGCAGTCCCTGCCTCTGCCTGTCACCTCCAGCAGAGCTCCCAGTGCCCATCAGAAGCCTGCCTGAAGATCTGTAGGGTCAGGAGGCTCTGTAAAGTGAACTATTTTTACATTTGCTACTCCTTTTGCTTCTTAAAGCAGACTTAGCTTGATCCTTATTTTGTTTTGTTTCTGTGTGTATGCTAATTGTATATATACACTATGAATAGTTCAACTGGGTAACATTCACAAAGAGATACAATATCAAATATAGTGTTATTTTTTTCTGTTCATAAGTATTTGATAGAAAACAGCAGGTGTTATATTTTATCTTGGAGCAGATAACATTTAAGTAAGAAGAAAAGAAAACCTCTCCTTTTCCTGTGGGTACAGGACTGATAAATTACTACAGTGATAGATAAGGATATACCTCGTCCAGGTAACAAAGCTTTGGGAAAGAAAAGCACGTAATAGTGATAGTAATAATAGTAATAATAAAAGATGTATGCATGCTTACACTGCTAAAACCTTGTTTGGATGCAGAGCTCTGAAGCTTTGCGTATTATTCATTCTAGAAAAAAGCTTTTTATTGCCCTTAAATTAAAAACAGCAACAAAACCAAGCTACTGTACAAGTGCAGTGGATTTGAGGCTTTGACTGACAGTGGATGTCCCAAAGTCCTTCAGTTTTACTTACTTTTCTGCATTCATGTATAGCAAAAAGTTGAAATTCCAGTATACATGAAGAATTTGTAACTCCAGCTGTCTTTGCATGTACCAAATAAGGATGATAAATATGCAAATGCTTCTAAACCCCAAGAAAATTGTCATGGGAGGAAGCTGAATTAAGAGGAGTCACATGCATTTCCCTTTTGTTTCCATTGTCTTGCTCTTGAACATGAGGAGTATTCCTTCAGCATGTTTCTCCCATTGCTCTTGAGCTACTCTTAGTGTATCATGTACCCAACGAGTTGTTAAGATTCCAGGATTCCTGGTCTATTACACAACATCTCTAAGTGCATTCTGAAAATGCCTGGCTTGGGAACAACATCACAGTTTCCACCCCATTTTTTGGTCACTCTGAACCCACCTTTTTTTTGGTGCTCCTCAATCCATGCTTGGTGACTTGCTGGCTGCTTTTGCCAGGATCTGCTCTGCGGGAAGCTGTGTGCCTGGTCTGGGTCTGCCATGCAATCTGCTGTCCTGTGCCTGTCATGTTGCTGGAGCTGCTCTCATGGGCTGGGGAATGGTAAGAAAAATCCATATGGAGAGGTTCACCAGTGAAATCCACACCTAGACCCTGGCCAAGACAAAATTTACCGGATGGTCCGGGTGTTGGCTGGAGTCTGTCATTGGAATAATTCTGTGAAGAACAGGAAAAAAAACATTCACTGATTTTTATGGACTAGATCATGGGCTCTGTGCACAGACATATACTATTTAAAAAGCCTTGTCTTGATCACTCGACCCAATTAATCAATATGAGGGAAAAAAAAAGATTAAAAGTTAGTTTTAATGAAATACAAGAGAATGAACTCACAAAATGTGTCCACATTCTTATATTTCATGCAGTCCCTTGCAGATTATATCATTTATTGATAACTACGTGCGTTGGTGGTGAATCTTTTCTGTGTATTCTTCACTCCTCCAGTGTAATTGAGCCTTACCTATCTCAGGTATATTTAGATAACTGGCTGACTGTGGTGCTGTACAATTGATTTTAAATTAATGCTGAAGAGTAGAATAGTTGCTTGTGGTACAAAATAATAAATGGAAGCAGCTCTGAGGTTTGCTCAAGAGCATTTTAGAGATCATTATTTAATCAGACCTTGAGGAACTGGGCACAAATCTGTGCAAGTCACTGGAATTGCTTATCCAGAGCTGAGTGAGGCATAGTGAGCTATGAGCTGGGTTTGCAAAGCTTCTGAGTGCACAGAACACCATATGAAATAGGCCTTTCTTGGTGGTCTTGGTTTAACATAGGGAGAACTTTAGATACTTTGAAATTTGCTAGAAAATAATGAGTGCAAAGATGGAAACTTGTTATATTGGAACAGAAACTAGTCAGGTATTTAGGACATTAAGGAACATAATGGTAAATAAAAGTCTGAATCTCTGCTTTTCTTGGCCTGAAACAAAGACTTAAGCATAGCTGTCCCTCTTTTCAGAGGTCAACACAACATAATTTTCCATTTGGCTCTTCTGTTAGGTCATCTGTCCTCTGATGTGGCAAACAAATATAAGACGTTTCCAGCACAAAAGTACAAATGTCTCATTGTGGAAATCTTTTCATGAAATGAAGTTTTGTTAGAAATTAGATTAAGCTTAACATTTTTTTCACCTAGCTCCTTAGTATATCCTTTTACCTGATAGTAAGGCCTCTGACCTGTGTCTTCAAAGAAATTGAATTTTGTTTTAGGCATCCACTGACTCTTTGGAGGTAAAAATGAGTTACAACTTGTGATTTTAAGAGTTGGAAGTTTTAATATAGGTGTCAATGTAGATGTTTAGACTTGATGGTATAGTATGCAGAAGCTCGTTGTAGCTTCACCAGTTATGTAAAAACACTCCATTGTATTTACCATGGAAAAATGATACTTCTGCTAATGCTTGTATGTTAAAGACAAGGATGGGCTTATTTTGAGTTTAGCTTATTAGCAAAAAACTCAGGATCTACTGTCTTTCTTGGACTGATGGATTGTAAATAGGCTTAGAGCTGAATCAGAGATTTTGTGTTGTGTTGCCATTCATTAAGTAGACTGAAGTAAAAAGAAAGGGCTGAAGGTCTGAATTGCTTGGCAGGCAGCAAGGGAGAAATCCTGAGCTTGCAACTCTGCCATTCAGTTTAAAAATGTTGAATGCATCTGACAAAATGGAACATTATTCCTGCCTGTTTTAATTCTCCCTAAAACTTTTGTAGTCTGACTTTCCCCAACAAAATGTGAAGGTTTCTCCTCTTCTCTGGGCTTGTCCTGGAAGATACCTATTGCTCCCAGCTGCCTTTGAACTAACTAAGCTGCAGCTCAGTTAACAGGACTCAGTTTTGACAGTTTTATAATTTGAACTGGTCAAGCAGGTGAGAAGAGAAATTAAAATAAACAAGCCAGAATTACATTTTTGTGGTAAAATTTGATATAAGGAAAATGTCTTCTTATGGGTTCTAGCTGAACAGGAAGGTATATTTTACAAATGCAAAGGAATATTTGTTGAACTGTTCTTGTCCATTTTTCTTGAAGTGAAAGGGGGGAGTCAAGTTCTGAAGCAATTTATTTTAAAATCAAAAACTGACTAACAGGTTGCAAGAAATAAAAAATAGTAAAAGTATGTCTGTGGAATAATTTGTATACTTGGAAGGTTTTGTCAGTTATTTCCTTTGATGTGGTCCTCTGTTTATCTGAGATACTATAGGATAAGAATGTTTCACTTTCTTGACACACAGTAGTACAGACGTTTAATACCATAATTCAGAAAATTTTAAATAGTAATATTTTAGTCATATTTTGCAGTTTCTAATGCTGATTTTGCAATTCTTACAGTCTTGGTCTGTTGATAGTTTTTTTTCTAAGTGATCCATGAGCCAAACATTATAAAATGGGGATGCTATAGTAAAACATTTACATTGGCTTTCAATTTTTTTCAGTGGTGGAGGCTTGATCTCAGGTTTTTAGAGTATTGCATTTCACCTTATTGTCCACTCTTCTATCTAGTTGCATACTAAAATTACTCTTCTGTTTTAGTGTCAAAATTATTAAAGTCACTAACAGCAAGAGCAGTGCTAATACTGAGCTCTACCACAGACATTTTAAGTCTGTTAAAAAGAAGGAGGAGGCTTGATAGTTCATCCTTTCTCCCATGCTTCTTCTAGAAGAAAGTTATTTTGCAGTGTTTAAACATAATGTAGATGCCACCATATCAGAAGTTTAAGTGCATGTTTTCAGCTTTGCTTAAAAGAGCATAGATATATGCCATTAAATCCTTTCCTGAACCAGGATCAAGGACTGAAAGTTGTTCAAGGTAAGAAATACCCTGAGAGTGTGCTTGTGTTTGTGTCCTATATAGGGGCACCTGCAAGGAAAGAGAGTTCAGAAGGCTTGGGTGGTACAAATGGTTTAGTACAAGGCCACTTGGATGATCACCACACAGCAAGAACATTTTGTTTTGGCTTGGGCTCTCTTCAGAGAAAGGACTCCTCTTAATGTCTGCACAAACACTTTCACACATCAGCGTCACTCTTCAGGCTGTTCGCTGGCACTCTGGACCTATATCAGTTCTGCTACTACAGCATATCTGGAGAGTAGGCTGAGGTTTCTATTTCTCACACTGAAAGATTAATTTATGGTCTATTTCTTTGATTTCATCATGATTGTACCAGGGTTGCAAGTGAAACTGCTCTGCAATTTTATTAAATTGGGAATGACTTTGTTCCACTGTCCTGCAATGGAGGAGTCAGCGGCTGCTGTCAGACTGTCTGAGAAATTGATTCAGTGAGTTCTTCCCTATTTCTGTCTTGCTAAACTAATGGTAAGCCCAACAGCCCAGCTGGGAGTCAGGTCTGGTCTGGTCTCTTTGCCAGTCAGTGCTGACTGTGAACATGGTATAAATAACAACCCTAGATGCAGTCCTGGCAAGCACTGGCTTTATTGGTAATTGGTGTGAAAGGAGGATACTTGTTTCTTTGCAGAGTTGGGCTATTTATGATTGGAAGTGGTGGAGCAGAGATTAGACCATAATTTTACTTTATCCCATGCTTGAAGATTAGTTTAAAACTTCCTTTTTTTTTTTTTTTTTTTTTACCTGGGGAGAAGACTATCTGTTTGGCATTCAGTGGCATTTGCACTATGTCTGGATGGCTCACATAATTTCATTTTTAAGTGTGAAACTAATTTTGCGTTTTGAATCCCCTTTCTTCCCCCAGTACCCAGAAGGGAGATGGAGATTGTTTTAGCTGTCTCATCACGTTTGAGCAGTTGCATCATGTTTAGTTTTAATCAAGTTGTGTATAAACAAAATGCTTGCTCTTAGACATTTCTCCTGAATGTTGAGGGCCTAGGATTCATATTATTCTGTAGGAAATATGAATTGATAAATGCACATTTTTCCTCTATACATGATTGGTAGGAGCCATGTGAGGGTACTGAGGATTAGAATTATCCAAATAGCAAAAGAATTAAAAAGAAAAATCTGCTAATATTTTAGTTATATTGGGAAGAGACTATAACAAACTCTCTCTCCCTTTAAAAAAATCTTATTATCTGTATTTTAAAAAATCTAAGTTATAGTTGGTATAGCTGAGTGTTTCCTTCAGGGACTGTGTATGTTGCATCTGATTTGGATCAACTCTGTTTGTGCAGCAAGCTGTCCTTCTGGAAGACAATAAACACACCTACTTTTATCTTTCTTATGGAGAATCACCTCTCCCCCCTGCCCACCCCAGTACTGGAGCTTTCTTGTACTTCTTTTTAGTTACATTATTTCTACCTGTGTTCCTTGGTGTTTATTTTCCAATATAAACTGTGTGTGATTGATACTGCAGAGTGACTAAAAGCATGATGTAACTAAATTTAATTACATATTCATTTGTGTAATTAAAGTTACTTCTTATAGCTTGAGCTACTTTCATTTGTAGCTCAAGCTGTTGTCTCCTTATGTCCCATGAGATCAAGATGTGGCATCAGCTGTGAAGCTGGTTTCTATCAGACATTTTAAACAACTCAGAGAGAGTAATGTGTGCAAATCCATAAATTAAAAACAATAAAAGAGTTCCTCTCAGATCTGGAATTAATATCTTCTTAGTTTTTTTTCCCCAGTCTCATGTACCATGTAGAAAGTGCTTCATTCTAGATGAGTGAAAGAGTATGTTGTCCCTTTAGACAACTTGATTCACTTCCGAGTGTAGATGAAAGCATGCCTGACATTTATTTCCAAGACTGTATTAGCAGACAGGACTGCTCTATTCAGTGACTGAGTTTTGTGTTCCTGCTGAGAGTCAGAGCATGCTGATATACCTCAGAATCCTTTCTTACAGGTCCTAAATAAGCTGCGCTTGGATTTCATTGACAAAGTGTATCACACTTCAGCAAGGTAAATTTTGTTAAGGACTTATGCATATTCAGTAGTGGATGTCAGTGACAGGACTAATATATTTATTAAAACAGTGAAAATGGAAGCTTTCAGCATGTCTTGTGGAGCTACCATGCTCAGAAGCCCATAGAATAAAACTGGTTCTTTTTCATATCATCCCAAATTGCCTTTAGAATACAGAATTCAAAGGTAGGTAGTTTTATTGCACAGATATAACTTCAGTGAGCCATCAAAAACCCACATCTACCTCTAGCAAATTTTGTTGTTTTTTCTAACAGACAAAGGATCAAATCTTTCTGGTATGGATTCTCTTTTGCTGTGTGGAAAAGAAAAAAAGAAGGATTTCTCAGCTGCCATTATTGGTGGAGGTGCAATGTAAAGGTTGAAGATGAATGTTTTGTGAGTTTGCAGTATACTAGGAGGAAGGAGGAATGTAGAACTCATTTCTGCACACCATGAACAGGACTGCAGAAGTAGAGCATTTGGCCTTACATACTGTAGATGTCTTAAGCTGCTCCTTGCCCTCAGAAACTGACAAAATATGTGTATCCAAGTTAAACTCATGTCATTTTGACATCTTCTCATAAATACCCTGAAAAAGTGTTGTGGTTTAACCCCAGTGGCAACAAATCCCCACACAGGCTCTTGCTCACTCATCCCTGGTGGGGTAGGGGAGAGAATTGAAAGGGTAAAAGTGAGAAAACATGTGGGTTGAGATAAAGACAGTCTAATAAGTAAATCAAAAGCCGTGCACACAAGAAAAGCAAACCAGGGAATTAATTCTCCACCATCGGCAGGCTGATGCTCAGCCATCTCCAGGAAAGCAGGGCTCCGTTGCATGTAGCGGTGACTTGGGAAGACAAATACCATCACTCTAAATGTCCCCTGCTTCCCCCTTCTTTCCCCAGCTTTTTATGCTGAGCATGATGTCATAATGGTATGAGATAACCGTTTGGTCAGCTGGGGTAATCAGTCCTGGGAATTTCCCCTCCCAACTCCTCGTGCACCCCCAGCCTGTTCGCTGCTGGAGCAGTGGGAGAGGCATAAGAAGTCTTGACACTGTATAAGGCCTGATCAGCAATAACAAAAACATCCCTGAATTATCAGCATTGCTTACAGCACAAATCCTAAACATAGCCCCACACTGTGAAGAAATTTAAATCTACCCAAGTGTTATGGGTTCAACCAGCACAAAAAGTCATTGCACTGTTGACTTTCAGCGTATTGTGAGCCAGAAGTCTTTCCCAAAAAAGCATGCAGGCTAAATCCAGCAAGAGATGATGTGTGGGAAAAGCATACAACATGTATACCATCACTGTGCACTGGATTCACCAACTGTCAAAGAAGTCCCTAGTTAATTTTACTGTTTATGCCAGTTTTTGGAAGAAATCAAGCAGTGCAGAGTGGGACTGGTTCTGGTGACTCTGAGCCCATGCCTCAGCTGTCCCAGACCTAAGTGTGGAGCTCTTCCCAGGGGTGACTGTCATTGCTGGGGATCACAAAGGGACTGCCCTCTCAAAACCTCTTCATTGAAACATAGATCAAAAGGACAAACTTTTGCATAATACCTGGTTATAACATGATTGAAATTTTTAGCATTCAAATTTTTTGACAGGATAGAAAGGGACACTTGTTTTCCACCTCTACTTTACAAGCTTATCTGAGCATATAAGCACTGGGAACAGGTTGACCTTGGAGTTGTGTAGGTTCCTGAATATGGAAATATTTTTTGCTTGTTGTGGTTTGGTAGACTGTCTCTAGCCCTGTAGTACAGGGCTTGTCCTTGTACTGGTCTCCTCCCTTATCTTCCCTGAGCCTGAACTATGCTCCAGAAAATAAATTTTAATGTGGGGAAAATCTGTTTCTGATCCTTTAGTTGCAGAGGCAACTTTAAAAGTATAAGTGAGTTAAATCTGTGTGAGTTCCCAGGCATTCTGGCTAAGTCTAAAATGAAGATATAACCAAGCTGGCTTTGAACTGTGTAGCATCCATATAACAAGAGCAGTGTGCTGAATTAAAGTAGCTAATTAGCTGTGATGAAAAGCTGATACACAGGGCTGGGTCAAGGCAGCTTCCTTGCTTCTGGAATGGCTTGTTGCAAGGAGCCTCAGGGTTCTCTCTGCAGCACTGCACCAGCTGAGCAGGCACACCTCCAGCAGTGAAAGGTTGTACAGCTGTAAGCTGCCATTGCTAATATTATTGGGGTGCCGTCAGAGGCTGCATCCTGGCTCCTGGTCAAGCTGTGACTCTGGAGTGCAAAAGGCTGCTTCCTCCTTGCATCCTATTGCTCTGATTTCTGCAGAAAAGAAAACCAAGCAAAGTCCAGGAGGATCCTAACTCAGCAATCAAAATCCTGGAACATGCCCTGTTTTTTTCTTGTAATTAGGTACAGCCTCAGGCAGTCAGGATGGGAGTCATCTCATTGAACTGAAGGTGTTGGAAGGTTAGCTATCAGTTCTGGACTGGTTGGTCATCTCGAAAGGAGAGAGGCAGGTATTTCCAGTGATTGCTTTATCTCTGCTGGAATAGATGAGATGAATCACGCTCTGGAGGTGTCTGTCTTTCTCCATTGACTGCATAGAAGAAGCCTCAATGGTAACATCGAACTTGATGCTGGTCTTTTAGACAGCTGGAATTTGGTGAGGTGCATCTTTTGGTATTTGAAATGGCACCTCAGCCATGAGCTGGAACATTTGATGTTCAGGGTGTGGTAAAAGAAGTGGCAAGTTCCCAGTCTGAAGATCTGAACTACCTCGTATAAATAACAGCTTGTTTGTTGAAGTGATGAGAATGTGATATGTGGGAACAAACCATCTGGGACCATTTAAGAAAATAACAAACTCAAAAATTCTACAAAGCCTAGGAATTCAGACAAATCAGTTTATGTATATAGCTGAAGCAACTGCACAACTAACTAAAACTAGCTCCTTCTTAGATCAAGTTAGCAGGGCACATGTTATGGGTAGTATTGTAGGGGGTGTGCTGCTTTATTTTCTTTGGTTTGACTCTTAATCTAGCCATACATAAACCAAATGCCTTTCTATTTAATTTCCAGTAGATAGCAGCAGTTCACACAGAGTATTTTATTCCTTTTTTTTTTTCAGTGACTGTGCAAGTGAATCAATGAGGAGCTTAAAATGTTTCCTTTCCACTCAGAAAAATCAGTAACATTTTAATACATGCTGGTTTTGTCACCATAGCTACTTTCTGAGGAGTATTGTTGAAGTATTGAATTTATCTTGAGATTGAGCTAGTTAAAAACACTTTTATTCACAACACGAAGGAATAAAAGGAAAAGAAGAGGAAAACAGGGGTTTTCTTAGTCAAGTTTTGTAGGTTAAAGTCACATTAAATTAATTAGTTGAAAGAGAGCGTATTTTCCTCAGAAACTGGATTAAACTCAAAATTTGTTTTTGGAGCAAGAACCATCAATGATTTGAAATATCCCGACAAACCATGTCTCACAACTAAAGTCTTCAGAGTTCCTGAGTTTGTTGCACACCCTGGCTGTGACAGAGGGGTAGTTTCAGGCTAATAAGTTGGAATGGCTATGTCATCATGCACCTGCAAGGTATCTCTTGCAGTGATTCTACAGACCAGGTGCGAGCACAGAGGTGTGCTCTGACAGGAGTTGATTCTGTTTGGCTTCAGCCACCAAACAGACCGTTTTTGAACATTTTTTTTTAGTAGATTGAGAGCTGCTTTTGGGAAATGATGAGAAAAATGACATGGTTACTAGATAAGACCTGTAATCAGATCCCTAGAATGTAGGAGAAAGAGATTATGAAACAGGAAAGTGAGTCATTATCATTCTTATGTCACACTGTACATTTATTCCACTTAAACTTCTAAATATATTTAGCACACTTTGATTTGAATAATTTCTTTAGTTTTGCCATTTGTATAGGGCGTTTTATCTACTGTAAGTTTTTCAATATGTTCAGAACTAAAATCACTACTGACTTGTAATTGTCTGAAATTCCTGCATAGCATTTTTCCTCTGTAAAATCAGTTGCAGCTGGGTTTGGCAGAGGCAGCATGCTGTGGACAAGCACCTCACTTCCAATAACCAAAGGCAGTTGCGTAGAAGTCAGTTTTCTTTCATATCTGCAGAACAATTTTGGCAATCTTTATCCAAGTCTGTGTTCTGAAAGTATGCAAGATATTCAATAAAATAGTACAAGATGAAAAGCTTTAAAACAGAGGTCAATTCCTTAGCCTTTTTTTTTTTTAATAGTACATTTTTCTATTGTTGCAGTCCCTGTTATGTATTTATTGCAGCAGGGAGTTGAAAGCTGAGATGTTATATTCATGGCTTAACTGTTAACGTTTTTTTTGTTTTCAGACCATACATGAGTTGTATGGTGTGTATGGTGAAGTCCTTTACTTAGCAAGCAGTTCCACTGACATAAAGGATGACAAAATCTGACTGAGTGAAAATGATTGAGTTGTTTTTGAATTGTGCTAAATTCACAGTTGATGAAGTTCAATACAAGAGACAGATAAATGACTGAAATCTACATTTCTGGTACCTGGCCTAAAAATGTCTGAAGGCCAAAGCAAACAGCTTAAATTGCAACATGCTCAGGACTGAGCCTGGACTGAGATTTGCTTTATGATGATCTGGGCTTGGTTTTTTTGATATTTTTTAAAACACTGAATACACGACTTAGCTTATTGGCATTAATCAGCTATATTAAAATTGTAGGAAGATGTGAACTGCTTCCTTCTTGTACAGTAATCAAACACTGATTTCATCATTGCTTGAAGCTGGGTTGGACAGCTACCATCGAGCTCTGCCTCAACCACTGCCTGTGCAGGGACCCCAGCATCTTTGGACTAGTGTGTAGAGCTCTGGTTTTAAGCAGAGCAGAATAAAAGCCACTTAAACATTTTAAGTAATTGTCCCAAAATGTGAAGGACAACTGAAAAAACTTTGAATTGATTGGTGTCTTTCTTGGCTATGTGTCATGGATTAGGGAAAATGAAATTTTTTCTCCTTTCCCTCAGGTACTAGGCAGGGTGTATAGATGGGAGGGGCTGGCTGGGAGAATGTGATGAGCGATGCTTAAGAACAAAAGGGAGCTATCTGTGGAGCTGCATTCCACGGTAACGATGGAGAACGACGGTACTTAAGGACAAAAGGGGATCGTTTTGCCCAGCCCAGAAGCCAGAACAATTCCCCCAATTAAAGGAAAACAAAGAGGCTGGAGCATCGCGAGGAAAACTGCCCGGGACTTGGGCGAGAGGGGGGTGGAGACCGGGACTGGCTGGGCACTTTGGGTTTGGCGTTCGGGGAAGGACGGTGCGTGTCTGCAGCCAGTACTGGTTTCGCTCCGGGAACACTGCTACACTGAGCCGGCTGGCTCCCGAGCACGGATACACTGTGACATCTCCGAGGGTTCCGCAGCGGCACAGGGTACAGGGTTACGCTGTAACCAGTCGCCGCTCAGGACTGCTCGTCTCTGCTGTGCCTGCCTTCTGCTGATCTGCCGGTGGGTGTTACCGAGGTTCATCGCTCCCCAGTCAACCCTGCCTGCCTGCGCTGCCCGCTGCCGAGGTTGGTGGGGTCGGGCTGCTGCCCCCGCGGGTCCGCACCGGGGGTGACCCCCCGTCCCCTTCGCCGGAGCCGCCATTTGCCACGTGAGGGTCGTTGCGCTCGCGCCACAGCGCCCCCTGCAGCCGCGGGGGAGTCACCGCAGCCTCTCTGCTCCAACGGAGAATCTCAACATCGAACAAGGGACTGTTAAGGGGTTTGTCTGTTGTCTTATGGTTGCCGTTTAATTGTCTTGTTTTGTGTGTATAAATATATAACTTTAGTAAAGAACTGTTATTCTTTTTACCACATCTTTGCCTGAGAGCCCTGTAATTCCAAAGGTACAGTAATTCAGAGGAGGGAGGGGGGTCATCTTGTATTTCCAGGGAGATTTTCCCACCTTCCTTAACAGACACCTGTCCTTCAAACCAGGACACTATGTTTATCAGAGCTTAATTGCACATGATTAATACAACTTTTTGCTCAAAAATAGAATGGTAGTCAATTGCACGTCCAATAACTGAAAATCCTAAATGGGTCAAATTTGGTCCCAGTAACTGGATCTTATTCCATTATTTTTAATAGAGTGACTGAACCTGCCTCTTTTTTCCTGTTTCTGCAAACACTTAAGCAGTTAACTCCACTTATAAGCAGTGAATAAAATACAGCGAAAAACTTTTACATAGTAGCTTGGAGGATTCTTCCATACAGTTCTATAACACCTGTTCAATTTGTCTATTCTCAATAAAAGTATATTCTTGATATAAATTGGTTTATTCTCAAGGTCCACAGGTACATTAATAAGCAGATCTCTGTGTGGCACACTAGAGTATACATTTAGGTGACAGCAGCAGTACATTTTAAGTGATTATTATTATTTTATGTAGATTTAATTGCAGGAACATGTTAATACACTGGTAGCATCAAGGTAGATTGGAAGACATAGACTGGCAAAAATCCAGGCTACTGATTCCATTCTTCTATTGTGGAGTAGATTGATTAAAAGGAGAAAGTTAACAATAAAGTGAAGCTATAGAAAAAGTGAAATTAAATTTTACTTTAAAATAGTAAATTTGATGTTCAGAATGGCACCTGACTATCAATTCAAAATCCAATCCATAGGGAACATGGGACCCTGAGAATTTACAATATTATAAGCCCTCACTAGTTATTTCTTTTCACATTTTCATCAACCCTGCCCCTGAAGATTGCTAAATGCTTCTCTCTTATGAGAGGAAGAGACTTAAGCCACAAGTATTCACTGAGCATTTATATTTGTATGTGGTATTGACTAGTGATTTTTAAAATTTGTGTCCACGCCTCTCAGAATGGAATATAAATCTCTGTTATTAGCAGAGGCAGCTTCCATGTATTGAAATGTCTGGAGTTCCTCGTAGATAAACTTTTCATGATTATTTTGGCGAGCAGCAGCCGCCGCATTTAGTGAGATGGCTCAGTGATATGGGTAATTCAGCACTTATTCACCGAAAGGGGAAAAATAAAACTCCTTGGCATAACGGGTAATGAATGTGTCTGACTTCAGTGACGACAAGGGGCGGATGGTGAATCATCTTCCTGCAAGACTGAATATAACTTTTTTTCCAAATACTTTTTGACATCTTTCATACTAGAGAATACATAAATCTACTTTCTTTTTTCATGCAGCTTGGCTTTAACAGCATCAAGTAAGTTATGCTGAACAAATCGGTCTTACTCCATGTCTATTGTTAAAGACTTTATTATTCTTTCAGATTATTATGCAAGCTATTAATTGTTCCAATTCCAAGTGCACAATTTTGTCTATATTCACTTAAGGAGTTGTTTTGCATTGTTTTAAGGAAGTGATTGATTGCAAAAGACATAATACATTAGGCCCTCAATATTACCTTGGAAGCTACAGTTTCCGCTGCTTATTTCAGAATGGGGGCACATAACTTCTCTCCTGACAGCTTCTGAATTCTTTCAAGCACGTAGTGCTAATTTCTTCTGTTGCTGACTGCTGGTTTTGCTTTCCACATCCACGAGTTGATCTATCCCTCAGCAAAATGCAAGCTGTTCACTTATACCAGATGATTTTGTATCAAAAACATGCCTTTGAGTTCTGACAAATTTTTTAGGATCTGTCATGCAGTAAACACTATCTTTGTCCGTGTTCTTGTTCTCTCCCAATCTTATCCTCTTCCTCTCTTGAGCAGATTCCTTTTTCAATCTCTTTCTCTGTACTTCCAGCACTCTCCAATGTAGTTCTTAGTGGTGTAAGTCTGTTATTGACTCTGCTGTTGGGCAACATGACTGCCAGATTGAACACTGTGCTGCTTGGCTCTGGACAGGACTGCAATATGGACTGTGTCACACATCCAGTGACAGCATTTATAAAGTGTTTTCTTGTATATTAATGTAACAGTGTAATTGTTTCAGTCTCACTATTTGGTCCAGACAGTTGCATAATTGGCATTGTTACTTATTAATCTTATTTATCTGGGATAGTCTTTTTAGTCTAATGAATCATAGCTCCTGATGAGGTCCCACAAAACAGCACAGGGTTTTAAAAACGAAGGAAATCAGGTCTTATTTTTCCCTCCCACAACACTTCTGTTTTCCAGTGCCAAACACTGTCAACCTGTCAAAAATAAGCATATATATAACACATTTATTCATCTGCTCCTCTTGATTATCTCAAAAGACACGTCAGTCTCGAGCTCTGAGCTGGAATCTTACCTGCTGACAAGCTGATGTGGAAGTCATCTGTGTTAAGAAGAGAACAGATACGGTCTTGATGCATCATCTCAGTAAAGGGCTGGGGTAGGAGCTCATGGGAGCCATCCAACAGGACCTAACTGGCCATGTGAGCCTTTATTACCAACTTAAATCCCTTCAGTGCCAGTCCTAGATGCAATTTATAGGTGAGAGATCACTTGACTTTGAAAGTGTTCCTGAAGGACACAGCTCTCACCAAAATGCAGCCTAATAGCTTTGCTTTGGGACTCTAGAAAAAAAAGGGCTGTCAACTTGGTGAGAAGTTGCTTATAGACAGAGAATTTTTCTTAAAGCAAATTGATATTTATTGATCATTCCTTTTATGGGAAGAAAAACACTGCATAGTCTTCACAAAAGGCTCTTCAACAGACGACCAGGTGAGGTAGCTTTGTTCCTCTCTGGAATGTAAGCCGACTTTATCTTTTTTCTTCTTTACCTAAAACCATATGGTTTCATTTTCAGGGTTAGGGCTTAATAGGAATTTGTGGCTGAGATTTACTCCGCTTCTAGTTTCCACTTTAGAAATAAATTATGTTATTGTGATAATATAATGAATTGGTCAGTTAATGAGCTCTTTAGCAGTTACAAAAATTATAAATTAAAACCTTACAGATCTTACTAAAGGATATTAAAAGACCTGATTTAAAGGAAGTATTGTTTTCTTTATCATTAAAATTTCAAAACCAAACCTGATATGTGATGGCAGGTCCGAGTGCTTAGAGAATGACAAAAATTATTTGTTATATTTTTTTTAGCCAAGGAAAAACTAGATAGAGTGAAGGGTAATATAAATTAGAATTAGCCCAGAAATGACATCAGGATTTCGATAATTTGGGATTGAGTATGAAACAAATAGGAACAGTTTACCGTCCTTGTTCTCTGACCTCCTTCACAAGTCTGCATTCAGAGTCACTTATGAACAAAATCTTCTCAAACAAAATCTTATTACAATCAAGTATATTTACTTCCACCTTTGAACAAATGGAATTTTAGATTCAGAAGGCTGAAGTTATATAGAGACTCGATGTTACATTAGGAAGATCTTGACTGATAACATTCTAACCATCTCAAAGTCCTAGCTATGATTGTATAAGACAGCAATATGTTGTAATGGTGCTGAGTCAGCCACACCGTGGAGATCACAGACCTTTTACCACCCACAGAAAGTTAATCTAGCAGTGTTCAAGGCTATAGGAGTCTAGCTTTTGTCTTGTCACCCTAAAATACTGATCTGGGAAAGACCCATTTGTTACTTAGTCCTTCACAATGCAGCTGTTCATTTTAGCTACCCATTTGAAAATGTAGACCAAAGCATTCCTTGCACTATTAGCTGTGATGAGATCATTGGACATATTGCTGCTGTTTTTATAGTTTTTGCATAATCTATTCTGCTGATTTATATTATGAGAAATGATTGGTTGGAGTGTTGAAATTTGGAGAGTGAAGCTTTTATTTTTTCTGTCCTCCTTCTGCTACTCAGTACATGATTGGTTTCTCTTTGATTCCTTCTTGGCACTCCCACTCATATTATTCCTCTTCCCTTAATGTTGATACAAGCTTTTTGTTTCTTTTTGACCTTCAGAAAAACTCTTAAGATGATTGAGCTTAAGGCAAACTGAGCGCGAGGATGTGTCTGGAATAAATGCTGCCCAAGGGAGTGGGAGGGTGGAGGGGCAAGGCAGCCTAGCAGAAACATTCGGTGTATTTCTTAATTATTCTTTCACAAATTGTTTTTAAAATTGTTCAAAAGAAGACCAAATACTTTGGGCAGGGAGCACTACTTTATTAATTTTCCCTTAAAAAAAAAATTTCTCTTGAATGACTTCCTTGGGCTATTTCTTCGGTTGTGTTTATGCAACCTTTTCTCTTTGAAACCTTAAAGATAATTTCTTTACGTAAAGAACACAATGAATTCACAGTGTATTTTTACCCACATTTCATCATATAGCCAGATGTGCCTGCAGCAAAATAGCATTGGTGCTGGCAAAAACCAGGTAGCTAAACAGGTAGGTGGTAAATAATCTACAGTCATTGCTTGAAATCTATCAATTATTTTTGTTCCCAAGTTTAACTGTTGTGCTGAATATTTACCCTGCAAACTGAGAAATAGCAGCCAATATAAGCAAGACATTTGCTTTTCAGTATTAATTTTGCTTCTTGTGCCAGGCTCTGTAAATGTTTCCTCATGTATCATTGTGATGGTGCCATACATTTGAAATGTCAAATTATGCAGTGGCTGGTGTCATAAGAATAATATTAGCAGCAGGGAGAGACAAAAAATACCACGCAGAGAAGAAATACTTGTTTTCAGTATCTGCCTTACCTGGTGTTGCAGTGCTACAGACACAGTAATCTAAGGGTTGTTTGGACATATTGAAGATACAAGTATTTTAGCCACCCCTTGAGGAGCCTTTTTCTTGTACTGAAAACAAATGGTTTGTGCAGTTCAGCTGCAGTATTTCTATCTTTCCCTAGTCTCTTGCATCCAAAGTGAGCATACCAGACAGGGCAAATAAATGCTATTTTTTTTAGTACTTCTTTTCCAATTATTGTTGATTCACTAGCCTTTTGTGAGGTATTATAGTGCTAAAGTAATGTAAGAAGCAAACTTTCAGATGACTACATTTTACATGCAGGGCTTTATTCTGCTCTCCTGCCACCCCATTTACCATCAGATTTATGCCACACTGGCACAGCAACTGAAGATTAAACAGGGATTAACCTTTTTGGTTATCCACAATTTCTCACACTGTTTGTAGAATTAATATAATTTACCACTGGGTTATTATTGGCCTGGTGGAGTAATACTTCTAATACTTCTATAGAGGTTAGAGAAGTCAGAGCTGTGTAATAATCTATTTATAATAACAAAAAAAAGGTGATGACATTATTTTTCTCAAGATGCTTCAGAGGAGAAGGTCCATGTTATGTTGTGTTTTGTCATTTAGACTGTGTATTTCTACCCAAAGTAAGAGATTCCGTGCTGTTTATTCCTGGAGCCAAGCAATGCTGACTAGCTTCCACCATCCCTGACCCCTTTTCATGTCTCTTCCCAATCTGTCAGAGGATTTAAGAAGGAGGCACAGAGCTATATCTGTCAGCATTTTCTCTTATGGTTTGAACATTTCAGGCTGGTGGATAAGTTGAAAAGGCTGAAATCCAAATTTAGTGTCCTTGGGCTTGATTAACTTGCTCATGCTTGAACATCCAGTGGTGTCTGAGCTATCGAGTGTATCCAGCAGCCTTTAGAAGTGAATGGGTCTCAAAGAGGTCTTGTGAAATATATACCAGCTCTGCAGGGGTTTGTCAGATACTCTGGTGTGTCTCAAGTGACACTAAGACATTCAAATATGCATCACCACACCAGACCTTAAATAATCAATTTGCAAATCAGAAATGTGTCTTCCATTTTCTGAATATCCAGTTCTGTAGGAAAGCGATGACGAGGCTGTGATGTTCCTGGAGGGAAAGCAATTACCTGTCAAGATGTGTAAATGCCCCACACTATTGGTCAGGTCCAGGAAACAAACACGTAGGGAATTTTAGGCATTTCAACCAACTGCTTGTGTGGATGCAGGGATGACGTGGAACTGAATCCATATCATGGTGCTTTTATAACCTTATACATCTCATATATTTTGTGGGTAAGCTCAGGAAATGTGGGCTGGATGAGTGGAGGTGATGTGAATTGAGAACTGGCTGAATGACAGAGCTCAGAGGATGGTGATCAGTGGTGTGGAGTCTGATTGGGGACCTGTAGTTAGCAGTGCTCCTCAGGAATCAGGACTGGATCCAGTCATGCTCAGCCTGGAGGAAGGGACAGAGTGTACCCTCAGCAAGTTCACTGATGGTACAAAACTGGGACAGTGGCCGATACCCCAGAGTGTTGTGCTGCCATTCAGTGAGACCTGGACAGGCTGGAGAGTTGGGTAGAGGGGAACATAGTGAAGTTCAACAAAGGCAAATGTAGGATCCTGCCCCTGGGGAAGAATAACCCCATGCACCAGTACAGGCTGGGGGCCGACCTGCTGGAAAACAGCTCTGTGGAGAAGGACTTGGGGGTCTTGGTGGACAACAAGCTCTCCATGAGCCAGCAGTGTGTCCTTGTGGCCAAGAAGGTCAGTGTATTAGGAAGAGCATTGGTAGCAGGTTGAAGGAAGTGATGCTGCTCCTCCACTCAGTACTGGTGAGGCCTCACTTGGAATGCTGTGTCCAATTCTGGGCTCCCCAGTTCAAGAAACACAAGGAACTAGTGGAGAAGGTCCAGGGGAGGACTACAAAGATGATGAGGAAAGGCTGAGGCCTGTTCAGCCTTGAGAAGAGATGACTGAGAGGGGATCTCATCGATGAGTACAAATATCTTAAGGGTGGGTGTCAAGATGATGGGGCCAAGACCCTTTTCAGTGGTGCCCAGTGACAAGACAAGGGGCAATGGACACAAACTGAAACATAGGAAGTTTCATCTGAGTGTGAGGAAAAACAACTTTACTTTGAGGATGGCAGAACACTGGAACAGGCTGCCCAGAGAGGCTGTGGAATCTCCTTCACTGGAAATGTTCACAACCCACTTGGATGTGCAATCCTGTGCAACCTGCTCAAGATGAACCTGCGTTAGCAGGGCGGCTCAACTAGATGATCTCCAGAGGTCCCTTTCAACTCCAGCGCTTCTGTGATTCTATTCATATCCACATAATTTCTAATATATTTTCAATGTGCTGGAACCCAGTGTCTGAGATTTCCAAATAGCACAAAGTGCTGGATTTCATTATTTAAACATGTGGCACATCTGTTTTCAATAGTCATGTGAAACTGAAGGCCTCTAATGCAGAAGACATCTGTGAGCTGCTGTGCACAATTCGGAATGAATACTGATGTGTTAGGTTCCTATTTTTGGTACCTTCTCTGGCTCCTAGTGTGTCATCTTGTGATAAATATTTTATTTTCTATAAAATTGCCTATTTTAAGCTATATGATTGTATTACATTATATTTATCTAGCTCTCTGGATGTATTTGAGAATTTATAAAAGTACATTATTGTGTTACTCAGGTTTGAAATATACAGATGTAAAAATACTAAACATACTGAACAGTGTATATGTCTTTGTTTAATGTATGTTTACCTATTAAAAAAAAAGATAGTTGAGTATTTCTTGCTGTTTACCTTTATTATTTGTCTTGATCCCAGTGTGGTTATTCTCTCAGTATTAAAAGTTATGAGTTAAACTGGAAGTTGTGGGAATATCTTTGGCTGCATGGAATGTGGAAAAGAAATAATGCATGTGTGTTCTCATTCTGTATTCACATTCATACATTCGTATGTATCATACTATAGTTGCAATATGGTCATGGCTTTTTAATCTGCCCATGACTAAAGAGATATTGATAGGAAAGAATCAAGAGAAATCTGCAATATCATTGAGTCTCTTGAACTGACACTATAAGAACAAGTTCAAATAGTGCTGCATTTGTTCTTAAAAATCTCTGAACACAAGGATTTCTTAACTTCCCCAGCTGCTTCAGCACTTAACTCTCCTTGTAAACAGATTTTTCCTACACCTTATAGAAGGCATCTTCTTTACCAGTGTTGCCGATTTCTTATATAGAGAGGGTACATAAAAACCAATTAATCACTGACATGTTAATGACAGTATGTCACATAATCTCATTATGCTTCTTTGTTTGAAACTAAGCCACTCCCATTGCTCTATACTCTCTCCTCATATACTGTGTTTATCACTCTTGTTGATTCCTGCTGAACTTAATTTCCTAAATTGTCACCTGAATTGTCTGATGAACCACATCCACATGTCCCAGGTTTGTGTTTACCTTTTTGTATCAGCATTGCACAAGTTGCTCTAGTGCAGTTTATAGCATCTCAGTCCACTTCTGCTGGAGAGTTTGGGGATTTTTGCCAATTGTTGGTGACACTTGTGGATGTGAGGTACCTCTGGTCAAGGACAGGACCCAACAGTGAGGTGCTGTATGAGCAGAG
Source organism: Ptilonorhynchus violaceus (assembly GCA_013397565.1). Classification (NCBI taxonomy): domain Eukaryota; kingdom Metazoa; phylum Chordata; class Aves; order Passeriformes; family Ptilonorhynchidae; genus Ptilonorhynchus; species Ptilonorhynchus violaceus. The sequence goes on from VZRJ01010339.1 coordinate 111,195, forward strand.
CACATCAGACAGCTCTGCCTCCAGACAGACCCTGCTGCCTTCTTGCACACACCCAGTGCTGCTCGTCCTAGGAAAATGGGGAATTGCTTTGCTGTGAATTGATTATTGTAGCTCAGCTGAGACTCTATCTCATACCTACTACTTGATGTTTGTTTGAATGGATTGATTGTATAAACCTCCTTCTGTTTCAAGTAGTTAGCAATAGTTAGCTGAAAAGAGCAATTCTCTGGAGAATGTGTGCAGATAGTTCTTCCTTGTAATATAGAAACTGCTGCTGTTTTTATCCAGCATGTCCTCAGAAGGTAGCTCTTTCAACCCACTTTGTGTGGCATCAAACTGTTGGAGTTGCTTTCTGCAACATTCATTTTTGCTCTTGACATTTACAAAGCCTCAACCAGGAAAAATCTCATGCAGTCATTATATCCAAGCTGTTGATATAGGAGGATAGTCATATGGATCTGTGAAAGCTTTGCCTTGGTGATCAGTATGGCCAAGAATCCACATGGTATATAATAAAATACATTTTTGTATTCCCTGATCCTCCTTCCCCTGTCTTAAATAAGCACTGAAAAGGTATCCGGTGTCTTCATGTGACATGCAGCTGGTTGGTAGAGTTAGTTAAATTATCCTGGGTAATCAGACTCTTTGAAAGCTAACTAACAGTATTTCCTCTAAATCCTGTATTTCCTGTATCCATCTTTAAATACAAATATCTCATCTTCCTCTCTCCCCGTCACAGCCATTAAATGAAAGTGAGAATGTTAATTTCTAGAATGTTTTATGTGCCTCGCATTGCCTGGGACCTGCCAATGTCACAGACAGGGAAGTTTATTGAACGTGAGCATTCGCCCTCCGTGGGAGGTAACAGTGCTGCCTCTTCTCAGCAGTATAGGTACACATTTATTAAAGAATCATAGAATGCTGAGGATAGGAAGGGACGTTGAAGATCATCTAGTCCCAATCCCCCTGCCGTGAACAGGGACACCTTCCACTAGACGAGGTTGCTCAAGGCCTTGTCCAATCCGGCCTTGAACACTGCCAGGGTTGGGGTATCCACAACCTCTCCGGGCAACCTGTTCCAGTATCTCACCACCCTCACAGCAAAGAATTTCTTCCTAATATCTAGCCTAAATTTCCCCTCTTTTAGTTTGTATCCATTACTCCTTGTCCTATCATTACAGTTTCTGACGAAGAATCCCTCTCCAGCTTCCCTGTGGCTCCTTTCAGATACTGGAAGGCTGCTATGAGGTCTCCATGCAACCTTCTCCAGGCTGAACAGTCCCAACTTCCTCAGCCTGTCTTTGTAGGGAAGATGCTCCAGCCCTCTTATCAACTTCGTGGCCCTCCTCTGGACTTGCTCCAGCAGTTCTATGTCCTTCTTATGTTG